>DF363291.1:1705-12075 GCA_000787875.1 Solanum virginianum
GTTTTGAAGTTTGCATATGAACTTGAAATTTATACTTTATTGCTCAATTACTCTTATTTATATCTAAGCTCTCTGCTTTACATATTCGGTACGTAATTCGTACTGACCCCCTTCTTCGGGGGCTACATTTCATGCCCGCAGGTTCGGATGCACAGGAGAGAGATCCTCCCGCTTAGGATTCTGATTGCTGCTTAAAGTGCTCCCTTGCTTCGGAGCAGAGTCTGGGTATGTGTACTTGTTTTACTATTTTGTGTTCTGTACATTTGAGGGTATGACGGGGCCCTGTCCCGTCCTTTGATTCAGTCTGTTTGTATAGAGGCCTGTAGACGCCTGTGAGTGTGGGACATGTCAGTTTGTATAGTATGTACTTATGCTATGTATGTTGGGCGGTTTAACCGCAGCGGTGACCTTGTCGGCCCGCGTATATTTATATATATTGGTATTGTTTGCTGGGTGTTTCTGTATGCAGGTGGTTAGTTAGTAAAACAAAGGAAACTCTGCCGAATTTTCTGTAAACTCGGGTGCCATTATAGTTGGGATTTGGTTAGTAGTGGTGTCTGGGTGCCCCAATCGAGTACCAGTCACGGTCCATAGGTTGGGTCATGACAAAAATATATCTGTAAATAATTTATATTTATACATTTTTGTGGTAATATTGAACTATTTGAAGTTTTTATTAGGAGGAATTTTGGAAAAGGAAAAGTTTGGTAACAATATGTATATTGTCACAATTATGATGATAAAATGGTATTAAGATTGGTGAAAAAGTTAATTTTTTGTGGCTATTTTTCCTACTAAATTGGTCTAAAGTTTGATTTTGATATGTAATAATTTGTTTTCCTATGTATTTTTTTTTATTATTTTATGAATATTTGGGAGCAAAGATAGTGGTTTTTTGGTACTACAACGTAACTAACCACATGTATATCCATAAAATGACATAAGAATACCATAATTATCAACCATGTATCAATTGTTCAACATTAAAAACATATGTACATCTCAAAAAAATTCCTAAAATATACTATAAGTACCAGAAATTTAGCAAACTTTTCAACAGTAAAAAAAATGGCCAAGATTTTGATAATTCATAAATGTCTAATACTTTTTTCTCGATACATATTTCCTTGATTTCATCGGGTATCCGAGTTGCTAAAAACCTTGTCGGTAACCTCGTATTCGCTCATGGCGCTTGCATTTATCTTTTTACGCCATAATTTCAAACTAATGCTCTGTATCTCGCTCGTCAATAGTACCTACCAAACTAAGATGAGACAATCAATTAACTAACTACGAACTAATGTGTATATCAACAATAACACTAACTGTAAAAATCAATATATAAATAAACGGTAAAGATATTTTCAAAAAAACTAATCAGATGCACTGTTGAAAAATTCATTACCAACAACACTTGTATCATATGCATTATTAACTATAGTAGCTTCCTCATTAGCAACCTTCTAATTTAAATAATGAATTTAAAAACAAAGATATGAGCAAAATAAAGATCAAAAGATTAGAGCATGAATCAACATTAAAATCAACATGACACCTCAACAAAAAATGAAAAACAAAATGTACTAAAAATACAACAAAAAAATAACACTATAACAAAAAAAGACAACATTCCTTGAAATATGTTGTTTCAATTGCACCATGATACTAAAAGAGTATAACAAACAAATTAGGAGATTTCTGCAAAAACACTGGCGCAACATGCATCAATATAACAAATAAATTAGGAGATTTCTATGAAATAAATAAATAAATAAAAATTACCTTGGATTTATATACGTTGCTTTTACCCTCTTTTTTTTGGTACCAAGCACTAATAATTAAACACCAAGCACTAGATCAAAAAAATATAGTATTAAAAAAACACCAAAAATTTGAAACAAAAAGTATAACAAAGATCTACAATGAACCAACAACATAGTCTGATAACAATTTCATCAATTGTTGTGTCAAAACTAATTTAACAAATAAGACACAACAAGTCAATCATTGTATCCCAATAAACACCAACCACTATATAAAAAAATTAAATGTTACACCATTCTACTACCAAGAAAATATCAAAAACCTGGTAGACAAATTACATTTTGACTTAAAAAAAGCTTTAACCTTGTTTAGTTTGTTTCAAACAACAAACTACAAAATAAAATATTTCAAAAAGAAAAAAAATTATTACAACAAATAAATTAGCAGATCCTACAAAAAAATTTAAGAAAAGAAAAAAATACCTTGGATTTAACTACACTGCTTTTACCCTCTTTGTTAAGACGAAGTCTTTTCAAATTAGTAATTCGTCTTCAAAGTCACTGTAATGGGGAGGTTAGATACCTTCTCCTTCTTTTGGGCAGATTTAGATGGTTGATTCTTTGGTGATTTACT
Source organism: Solanum virginianum (assembly GCA_000787875.1). Taxonomy (NCBI): domain Eukaryota; kingdom Viridiplantae; phylum Streptophyta; class Magnoliopsida; order Solanales; family Solanaceae; genus Solanum; species Solanum virginianum. The sequence goes on from DF363291.1 coordinate 4,103, forward strand.
CTTGCAACTATTGGTACCCACCACGACAAGTTTATTCTTTAGCAGAGATGGAGTAAAAGTATAGAGATCAAAATTTGGTCTTGAACAACGCACAAGGATCGAATCCAAGGAAATCGGCTTTTGATTAAATATAAGGCTTGTACGAATTGGTATTTTTTAGGAGTATTTCTTGACATGTTTAATGTAATAGGCTGAAAAAGAAAAAAAGTGAAACAAATTGGTATTAAGAAGTTTCTAACAATGGTTGTCTCACAAAAAAGAAGATACAAAAGGAATTTTTTTTTTTCAAGAATGGCAACAAATAAAGACGAAGAACTGAACCAACAATGGATGCCTCACATAGATGAAGACACGGAAGGGAAAATAATCTTTCAAGAATGGATGTGAGAAGTAATTTGATGGGTGAGTTCTGAAAAGTTTCAATAGTGTGTGAGTTTTGAAAATACAAAAGAGGGATTTGATCGGTTGCTTGGAAGAGTTAAAAAAATCAGAAAAAGAAGCTTTGGGAAAAGTGACACAAGTTTCAACACATCCCAATGAAAATAAAATGGATATTAAAATTATAAAAGGTAATAAAATGGACATGTACACTTTTGTAATTAAACAGAAAGATTTGTAAATAGAATATGGTCCCTGTGACTTACATAATAAATAATCTTAAATTGATTTTTCTAGCAATTTTTTCATGTTAGGTCTGTGTAACACATGCTAGGGAATATCAGTCTATAATTATATAAATCACAATAATTAATAACTAAAAATATTTATAAGACATAAAATATGATGGAAGATAAACTTGCTGGTTGAATCTCGAAATTTCATCCATGCCACATAAATTAGAATTAAAAGAGTAGTTTATACTGATTATAACTTGATTGATGGAGATATATAAGGATTAATATATCTTTAAATGGAGTAGCAATGAAAGAACCCTAAATTATTGTTTAACTTAGTCAAGGTAATTGTGTACTCCTCTTAATCTTTGTTAGAATTGATTTATGTGTATCGTAATTGTATTAAAACCCATTTACTTCCTTTTGTTTGATAAAATTCCTGAGTTTGTGTCTTCTTACTCAGTATCTGTTGTCTTATATAAATATTTGACAACAGTACATGTTTACGTGTAGAGGTGGCAAAATAAGCCCAAACACAAATAACCCTCCCAATGCTCCCCCCCTCCGCCCCATCATTTTATGAATTGGATTCAATATGATTTAGAAATTAGGCTAATTTTCAGCCCAATACAATTTAACTCATTATAAAATAATTCTGAGCTGAGTCTAATAAGATTCTCACTTCAGCTCAATGTATCATTTTTTTGTATGTTCAATGCTAGTCTTAAATTAAGCGAATTAAATTGGCGGTTCATGACCTAACTCGAAATTTAGCCCATTTGAGCCCAAAGTACACTTGAGTGGGTCAAGACCCAACCTAATATTTAATGCAACTCATTTTGACCTTCCCAATTTCAGCTCAACCAACCCATTTGATACCCCTACTTATGTGTGCTAGTTATAGGGCTTTGATATAATATTCATGTTTAGTTCAGTATTCATTGCATTAATATGATTATATTTAGACGGGAGAGCTAGCCAACATTTTCCTTAATTGTGTGAATGTCACAAGGGCCAGAGTAGCTATCCCAAGCTTGCAGGGACTATTATTTGGTGCATATTGAGTGACCTCTAAATATTAAGAGATGATTTGCGAATCAGGCTGAAACTATAAGAATTCTTTTTCGAGTCATTACAGATAGTTCAATAAAAGTTTCATGAAAAAATTGATCAGTAGTCGTATCACCAAAAATTTTATGGATTAGTGCATATGTAAAAAGAAGAAAATCGCTTAATTCCTTTTGAGTGGTCCCTAGATGCTAAAAAAAACCTGCAGATTAGGTTGATGTTATTGGAATTCTTCTCGGGATCATTACAGATGACTCTATAAAGGTTTTTTGGAAAAATTAATTTGAAGGCATGTCACAAAAAAAATCATGGACTAACACATGAAAAAAGAGAAAAAAATTGCCTAATTCTTATTAAGTGACTCCTAAATGCTGAAAAACACTCAAAGTATCAAGTTGAGGCTATTGAAATTCTTTCCTGAGTCATTATGGACAATTTTATAAAGGTTCCATAAAAAAAAATTGATTGGAAGTCATACTACCCAACAAATTCATAAGCTAATGACACACACAAAAAGTGGAGAAAATTGTCTAATACCTTTTAAGTAGCTCCTAAATGCTAATAAAATGCCTCATAGATTAGGCAGAGGCTATTAGAATTCTTTCCTAGGTCATTATAGATAGTTCTATAAAGGTTTTGCAAAACATTGATCGAAACCCATATCAACACAAAAATTCATGGGCTAACACACACAAAAATGGAGAAAATCATCCAGTTCCTATTGAGTCCACTTAAAATGCTAAAAAAATGTCCCTTAAATCAAGCCAAGGCTATTGAAATTCTTTCTCTAGTCATTATGGACAAATTTTATAAGGGTTTTGAAGAAAACTTGATCGAGGATCATACCACCATAAAATTCATGGGCTAACAAACACGAAAATTAGAGAAAATCGTCTAATTTTTGTTGAGTGGCTCCTAAATGCTAAAAATATATCATAGATTACGTCAAAGCTATTAAAATTCTTTCTTGAGTCCTTACAGACAGTTCTATAATGATTTCAAGAAAAAATGATCGAAAACCATTTTGTCAAAGAATTTCATAAACTTACATAACTAAAAATAAAATTGAGAAATTCACATAATTTCTATTAGGTGGCCTCCAAAATGCAAAAATAAATTAGGTAGATCGGGTTGAGAATATTAGAATTCTTCTTCAAGTCATTATAGACTTTTTGTAAAGGTTTTGCAAAAAAGTTGATTAGAAGACATTATCACCATAAAAATTCATGGGCTAACACACACAAAAGACAAATAAAAACATCTATTTCCTATTGAGTGACCCCTAATTGCTAAGAGAATACCATGCGGATCAAGTCGAGGCTATTGAAAAATTTTCAGGTCATTTCAGACGATTCTGTAAAAATTTTGCAAAACAATTGCCTTATAGCCATATCACCAAAGAAATTTATGGGCTAACACACACAAAAGATGAAAAAAATTATTAAAATTTTGTTGAATGGCCCCTACATACTAAGAGATGCCCTGCAGATCAGGCTAAGCCAATCGAAATTCTTTCCCAAGTCATTACGAACAACTTTGCAAAGGTTCCACATAAACCATACCACCAAAAACGTTCACTGGCTAACACATACAAAAGATGGAGAAAATTACCTAATTCCTATTTAGCGACACCTAAATGTTTAAAAGTGCCCTCGAATTAGGAAAATACTGTTGAAATTCTTTCCCTTGTCATTACGAATAGTTTTATAAAGATTTCATAAAAAATTATCCAAAAGTCATACCACCAAAAAGATCAATGAAATAAGACACACGAAAATAAATAAAAATGTCTAAGTAGCCCCTATGGTTTGAAAAATACCTCGCAGATATGACTGAGATTATGAGATTTTTCTTTATGTTATTATAGATTGTTTACAAAAGGTTTCACCAAAAAATTGATCAGAAGTCATACCACTAGAAAATTCATAAGCTAACACATATAAAAAATAAAGAAAATTATCCTCTAAATGCTAAAAAAATGGCCTGCAAATCAAGTCGAGATTATTGGAACATTTCTCTACGTCATTACAGACAATTTTGTATAGGTTTTGTGAAAAAATTAACTAGAAGCCATGCCACAAAAAAAAATTATGGGCCAACACACATAAAAGATAAAGCAAATTACCTAATTCTTATTGAGTGATCCCTAAATGCTAAAAACCGACTTATGGATTAGCACGAGACTATTGGAATCTTTTTCAAATCATTACAATTGGTTCTATAAAGTTTTTGTGAAAAAATTGACTGAAAGTCATATCACAAAAAAAATTCATGGGCTAATTATAACACCTGATAAAATTACTAAAATATCCCTATATGAGAGATGTGCGCATAACGCATTTTTCCAAACTCTGATGGCAAATCTGAGGCTGGAAATGCGATCAGTATGAAAAATTATGTGGGAAAATGATCATAGTTGACTTTTAGAGAAACCGGATCAAAAGGTAATTTTTCAATGCGAAAACACATTCCAATAAAAGTGCACGACAGGTCTGCGTCGCGGACTTGTCGTGGATTCACACTTAGATGCGATTCCAATTTTTTTCTACGGGATTAGAAAACTTGATCAGATAAAAATTAGCTAAAACCCCCTATAACAAACCAAGTCCATGACGCGGACTTAGTGCAGCAGAGAATATTTTTTTTTAGTTTTTCGTGAAGGGCATTCCAAACTTTTTTCAACTCCTCCTAAACTTAAAACACAATCAGTATAAGTGTTTTTTTGTCTAAAAAGTGTTTCTAAACCCATTCCTAAAGCCCCTTATGTTAAACTTGAGTTAGAGTTCTTGAGAGAAGAAGAAAAGGAAGCTAAGGTTCCAGAGGTCGGGGCTAAATCCATGTGAAAATTAGTGTCGTCCTTCATTCTAGGTATGTAAAGCTAAACTAAAGTATAAGATTGTTCTTTCATGTGCCCCCACTGATGGTAATAGAAAAGCTGTGAGTATAATGAGTCTCCAAATTTTTATCTTGAATATTTTCTTATAAATTATATATATTCTATGTACTTTCATATGTCGATGATCATCATAAACTTGATCTTACTGTTTAACGGCTTTTTGTGACTTATTTTAGAAAACTCTACATTTTATTTTCATAAAAAATTGCAAGAATGAGCTTAGAAGATGAGTCTAGAGCCTTGATAGTATGAATGTGCATGTGATTGTGACTGTGATCTTGATATGAGAGTATTGATGATGATATTGATAAAATTGATGTTCCTGGAGTCTTAAGGATCATGAAACTAATACTAAGATAATGATCCTAAGTTAAGAGTTAATGATTGACGAAACAAATTGAGTTAATCATGTCCAATGAGACTAGTGAGATGAGTAATCTATATGATTGATGTCTTATGGGTATGTTGAATCCTAGGAGGAGTATTGAGCACCAAATTGAGTAAGAGTAGATAATAACTCAAAATCAATAAATACATAGCTAGCGTAGGAGAGGATTGAATCATAAAATTGGATGTTTCCTTTGTTCCAAAAGAGGACTTGATGTTCTTTATTGCGAATCCACCGATGTAATGTCCTTTACCCAGTCAAGGTACTAGATGAATGTGATAATGACATCACTTCATTGTATCTTCACCGGCTTATAAGTGATGGTTGTTGGCTAGAGAAAATCACAGATAGGTCTCACACCGAAAATACACTGAGTTGAGTTGATTGAATTTTGGATTGGTATTGATGAGTCATTTGTCTACTCTTTATTCTTGCTTTAGATAGACATTTGACATTCTGATTGAGTATCTTATGAGTTGATGTCATTCCATCTTATTTTTTCTATATTATTTCATTCAACAATTTTACATACTCATATATTCCATATACTGATGTCCATTTGAGCCTGCATCTTTTTATGATATAGAGGAAAATACTCGAGATCCTCAACAGGTGCTCCATTGAAGGTATATTATCCCTACTGTTGATTAGCGAGTCCTCCCTTATATTCGGAGGATACCATTTTATATTTCTTATGCTTTGAGTTAGGTTTATTTTGAGTTGTTGTAGCCATGGCCTGTCGTGGTACCTTTATAGACTGTAGAGGTGGAGGCTTCATAGACTAGAAGATGATGATTTGATATTGAGGTCTTTTTTCCTTAAATTGAGTTTTTATTTAAATTCACTATTATGTCACAGATGTTGAGATTTACCTTGTTGGCCTATGGCCCTTATTCAATGAGTTAGAAGTAAATTAAGTTGCCCACTATCATGTTTTCTTTATTTTAATATCCTCTGCTGAACTAAATGATTGTATGAATGTCATGAGGCCGAGTGGTTCACTTAGGGACTAGCAATAGTCGCTGAGTGCCGGCCACATCTAGGATACCCTTATGCGGTGTGACAAATTTGGTATCAGAGCACAGAGTTGAAGTGTGATAGAGTTTTGTTTATGGATGTGTTGTGTACCATTCTTTATAAGCAAGAGGCTATAGGACATTAGGAATTGTTACACTTCTTCTATACTCTGAGCTCATGCAATAGAGTTTAACTCCATTAAAACATCCATATGATTCATGCGTTACATATTTACAAATCATGCCTCCTAAGCATAGTGCTACCCAACGAGATGCCTCAATCTCTAACACTAATTAGGAATATCCCAATAGAGGTCTCTACTCAGACATGGATGAGAGGATGGGGTCGACCCGCTAGAACTATTGGGTTCCAAAATGCCTAATACTCAACCAACCCCACATCAAAGGCAGATTTTAAAGAGCCATTACTATGCTTACCCAGCTAGTGGCCTCTTAGAATAGTAGTCAAGGTCCATAAGCTCCTAGTTATAGCTTCCAAGACCCCACTCTGCAACCAAGCTTAGAGATTTCTTAAGTATGAACCAGCCAATCTACACAGGGTCAAAGGAGATTGTTCTTTCATGTGCCCCCACTGATGGTAATAGAAAAGCTGTGAGTATAATGAGTCTCCAAATTTTTATCTTGAATATTTTCTTATAAATTATATATATTTTGAGGAAGACCGACTGAACTTCATTGATAAGATGTGTAAGGTACTAAAGCTATGTATATGACTGAGGATATTGAAAGAGTTGAACTTGCCTCCTATCATCTTAAGGATATGGCAAACGTCTGGTATAACCAATGGGAAGATAGTCGAAGTGAGGATGTTGAGCCTGCTGAGTAGAGTGAGTTTGAAAGTGCTTTCCTCGATCATTTCTTTCCTCAAGAGTTGAGGGAGGCTAATATTGAATAGTTCATGAACCTAAAGCAAGAGGGGTTGATTGTTGAAGAGTACATTCTCAAGTTCATTCAGCTGTCCAGATATGCCCCAGTGATGGTCCAGGATATGAGAGCAAGGATAAGAAAATTCGTGTCTGGGTTGAGTAGACATGTGATGAAGGAGTACAAGGAAGTATTGCTCATCCCAGATATGGATATCTCCAAAATTATGATTTATACGCAGCAAACTGAGGAGGAAAAGAAGAAAGACAGACAAAATCATTTGAGCAAGAAAGCTAAATCAATAGGGCATAACCCTAACCAGCATAAATAGAATAAGAGAGATAAGTCCTACTTCCAGAAGAGGTCTTCTAGTTATATACCATCCTCAATGAGTGCACCCATCCAGCATAATAGGTACAATCAAAAATCTTATGGTTATCAAAATTTCATAGCTTAAGGTTCTTAAACCCAAGCTAGGTTAACTCAAGGTTCGAGGGGAAAAGCACCATGTGGTAAGTGTGGCAGACTCCACCTAAGTGAGTGCCGTGAGGACATGAATGCTTGTTATAAATGTGGACAGGTTGGTCACTTTTAGAATGAGTGTCCTATGAGAAGGCAGGGTGATGGAAGTAACAAAGCACAGTCCTTCGTAGCACCCCTGACCAGCAACTGTCAGAGGGGTACCACTGCAGGTACAAGCAGTGGAACAAACCATCTATATGCGATGGGTAATCAACAGGATTAGGAAATTATATTAGATATTGTTATCAGTATGTTTCGAGTCTTTACTTTTGATTGTTATGCATTACTTGATTCGGATGCCACTCTATCTTTTGTGACTCCCTATATGGCTAGCAGATTTGGGATTCTTTTGGAGTGTTTACTTGAACCCTTTGCTATTTGCACTTCTACTAGTAAGTTTGTCCTAGCTGAGAGGGTCTATAGGGATTGTGTAATATCCATCTATCATAGGGATACTCTGGCTAACTTAACAGAGTTGGAGATGGTTGACTTTGATGTGATTTTTGTCGTGGATTGGCTTCATGCCTATTATATGTCCATTGATTGTGGGACCTAAATTGGTAAATTCTAATTTCCAAATAAAT
>DF363291.1:26592-36927 GCA_000787875.1 Solanum virginianum
AAAGGATATCAATGTTGGTTAAGAGAAACTCCTAAGCGATATTGATTTGAGCATGATATTTGAAACTAAATTTATTTCTACTAAGCATATTTTAAAAGCATGGTTTACTTTTAAACTTGCATGTACTGAGTTGAGCATGAGTTGTTGAGTTGAGATGAGTGAGTTGAGCCCTATTTTCTTTAACCATTTTACATAACATTATATTCCATATATTGACGATCATTTGGGCCTGCATCATTTTATGATTTAGATACATGTGATTGAAGACTTCAGCCCGCGCATCATTGAGGTCTGGATCAGTACACTTCTAGAGTTGGTGAGCCCTCATTGCCTTCCGGTGGAGCCCTTTTATCTTATGATATAAGTTAGTATATTTTTCTTTCTTTGATTTGGGTATCCATGGTCTATTATAATACCTTCTAGACTGTTGAGTAGAGGCTTCATTGACATTTGAGTATAGGATACGATGAGTACTTTATATTCCAACTTATTTCGTTGGAAACCTATAATATAGTAGATTATATTCTATCTATATGATGTCTTTTATTTGAGTTCTTTCTTCCGTTGTTGAGCTGATATGACAATGAGGCCAAGTAGTTTGCTTGGGGACTAGCAATAGTCTCTAAGTGACGGCCACGCCAAGGGTACCCTCTCAAGGCATGATAAACTATGTATCAGAGCATAGAGTTCAAGAGTCCTAGTAAGTCTATGAAGTCATGTCTCGTAGCGTCTTGCTTTTGGGTGTATTGTGCATCACACTGTATAAGCAAAAGGCTATAAGACATTAGGAATTGTCTCACTTTCTTGTATTCTGTGTTCGTGCAATAAAGTTAAAACTCTACAAAACTCTTTGCTAACTCATATGTTACGCGCTTGTAGCATCTGAGTAAGAAGACCAGGTCAGCAGGGCCAGAGCCCAGTCAAATCAAGAAGGGTAAGGGAGATAAGTCCTATTTCTAGAAGCAGTTCTCTAGCTATGCACATTTTTATCCAGTGCACCAACCTTGAGCTACAAGTATGATCACAAGTCCCAAGATTAGCCAAACTTTAGGGCACAGGATGCACAGTTTCAGGCAAATGTAACTCTTGGCTTTAAAGGAAAGCTATCTTGTGGGAAATATGGCAGGTGGCATATGGGAGAATGTAAAGATAAAGGGAATGATTGCTATAAGTGTAGCCAATCGAGCTATTTTTAGAGGTAGTGTCCGATGTGGGGCAATAAGGCCTAGTCTTCTACCACAACACCACTAACGAGGGATAGCCAGAGAGGTGCTACACCAGGAGCAGGCAGTGGGATAAACTATCTGTATGCGATGGAGAATCGACATGACCAAGAGGTTGTACCAGATGTTATGACGGGTATACTTTGAGTCTTTACCTTTCCTAGTTATGCTTTACTTGTTCCAAGCGTAACTTGTTCTTTTGTGATGTCATATGTGGCCAGTAGATTTGAGATCCTCCCTGAGTGTCTGTTTGAGTTATTTTCTATTTCCACTCCTATTGGTGAGTTCATGCGAACTAAGAGCATATATAGAGATTGTGTAGTATCCATTTATCATAGGGATATTCTGGCTGGTCTGATTGAGTTGGAGATGGTCAATTTTGATGCGATCCTTGACATAGAATAACTTCATGTCTGCTATGCCTTTGTTGATTGCAGAACTTATACTATCAAATTTTAGTTTCCAAATGAGCCTGTTATTGAGTGGAAGGGAGATTCTGTTACACAAAGGGTAAGGTTTTTTCTTATCTCAAAGCCCGAAAACTAATCTCTAATGGGATGCATCTACCACCTCGTATGAGTCAAGTCAGACAATGTTAAGTCCTCTATTCTTGAGTTTATCCCCATTATGAGCGAGTTTCTTGATGTGTTTCCTGAGGATCTGTCCAGAGTCCCTCCTGATATAGAGATCGACTTTAAAATTGATGTACTTCCTAATACCCAGCCTACTTCTATTCTACTATATAGAATGGCCCCTGCGGAGTTGAAAGATCTAAAGGAGCGGTTGAGGGATTTTCTAAAAAAGGGATTCATAAGGCTGAGTGTCTCTTCATAGGGCGCTCCGATCTTGTTTGTACGAAAGAAGGATGGTTCCATTAGGATATGTATTGACTATCGCATGTTAAATAAGGTGATAGTCAATAATAAGTATCCTCTTTCGAATATTGATGACTTGTTTGACCAACTTCAGGGTGCCACTGTTTTCTCCAAGATAGAACTCAAGTCAGGCTTTTATCAATTGAAAGTGAGAGAATGTTACATCCCGAAGACAACTTTTTAAACCTGATATGGTCACTTCGAGTTCTTGTGATGTCTTTTGGGTTGACAAATGCTCTTCCTTAATAGACCTGATGAATTGAGTATTCAGACAATATCTAGACATGTTCGTGATCATGTTCATTGACAATATTTTGGTGTATTCAAGAGAAGACGAAGAGCATGACAATCACCTCAGGATCGCTTTGCAAATGCTCAGAGATAATGAGTTATATGTAAAGTTTTTCAAGTATGAGTTTTGGCTTAAATCGGTGGCTTTCTTGGGCCAGATAATTTCATGGGATAGCATCTGAGTGGATACTCAAAAGATTGAGATGGTCAAGAACTGGCCTAGACCAACCGCATTGATCTAGATAAGGATTTTTCTGGGATTGGCTGGCTATTACCAGAGGTTTGTTGAGGGGTTTTCTTCCATATCTGCACCGTTGATAAAATTGACTCAGAAGAAAGTAATGTTTCAATAGTCTGATGAGTGTGAGAGAAATTTCCAAGAGCTGAAGACGAGATTAACTACGACACTAGTGTTTTGCTTGATAGGATGGATGGATTTGACATCTACTGTGATGCTTCGAGAGTGGGATTAGGATGTGTGTTGATGTAGAAGGGGAAAGTTGTTGGTTACGCTTCTAGATAGCTTAAGATGCATGAAAAGAACTATCCCACTCATGACTTGGAGTTGGCGACAATGGTGTTTGCTCTCAAACTATTCCACCATTATTTATATATCGCACATGTGGATGTATTCATAGATCACAAGAGCCCGCAAGACATCTTTACCCAAAAGAAGCTTAACTTAAGACAGAAGAGGTGGCTTGAGTTGCTCAAAGATTATGACATGAGCATACTCTACTATCCAGATAAGCTAATGTAGTTGCTAATGCTCTTAGTAGGTTGTCCATAGGAAGCACTGCCCACGTGGAAGAAGAGAAGAGAGAGCTAGCTAAAGAGGTTCATAGATTGGCACAATTGAGAGCCCAATTAGATGAATCATGTGAAGGAAGAGCTCTTGTGCATAATGGGTTGGCATCATCTCTAGTACTAGAGGTGAAGGAGAAACAAGATCAAGATCTTGTCTTATTACAGTTAAAGAGGGATGTTCATAAGCAGAAAGTGATGGCTTTTGCTAAAGAGGGAGATGGAGTATTGAGGTATCAAGACAGATAGTGTGTTCCAGATGTTGAGGGTGTTCAAGAGAGAATCATGGTCGAGGACCAGAGTTCTAGATATTCCATCCATCTAGGGTGTACTAAGATGTACCATGACTTGAGGGAAGTCTACCGTTGGAGTGGAATGAAGAGAGACATTGTCGAGTTCATTTCCAAGTGCCTGAATTGCCAACAACTTAAAGTTGAGCACCAACGGCCATGTAGAGTAGCTCAAAACTTCGAGATTCTAGAGTGGAAATGGGAGATAATTAATATGGACTTTGTCACAGGCTTACCGAGATCCCGCAGATAGCATGATTCAATTTGGGTAATAGTTGACAAGATGACTAAATCTACTCACTTCTTGGCAGTAAAGACGACTGACACTTTGGAGGATTATGCCTGACTTTACATAAAGGAGATTTTTAGATTACACGGAGTCCCTTTGTCCATTATCTTAGATAGATAAGTTCAATTTACTACTCAGTTTCGGAGATCTTTTCAGAAGGGTTTGGGTATGAAGGTGCACATTAGCACTGCCTTTCACCCACAGACGGATGGCCAAGCAGAATGTACTATTCAGATGTTGGAGGATATGTTGAGAGCCTGTGCCATTGAATTTAAGGGTAATTGGGATGACCACTTGCTTTTGATCGAGTTTTCTTACAATAATAGCTTCCATTCGAGCATTTAGATGGCCCCGTATGAGGCACTTTATGGGAGAAATGTAGGTCGTCGATTGGATGGTTTGAAGTAAGTGAGGTTGGTCTAGGCCAGAGTTGATTGGACTAGACTTGGTTCATCAAGATATGGTAAAGGTGAAGATCATTCGAGAAAGGTTGAGGATTGAGGAGAGTCAACAGAAATCCTACATAGACGTTAGAAGAAGAGACTTAGAGTTTGAGGTCAATGATTGGGTAAATTTGAAAGTGTCACCCATGAAAGGAGTGATGAGGTTCAGAAAGAAAGGGAAGCTAAATCCAGGGTATGTTATCCCTTATTATATCATAAAGAGAGTGGAAAATGTGGCTTATGAGTTAGAGCTACCATCAGAGTTAGAGGCCATATATCCAGTTTTTCACATTTCTATGCTAAAAAGGTATTTGGGAGATCCACAATTGGTTGTACCTTTGGAGTGAAAGATAGTCTGAGTTATAAGGAGATTCCTGTCCAAATCATTGATTATCAGGTTCGCAAGTTAAGAACCAAAGAGATTGCATCTGTCAAAGTATTTTGGAGGAACCAATTTGTAGAAGAAGCTACTTAGGAGGCGGAAGAGGACATGAAGTCCAAATACCCTAATTTGTTCCTCCTTGCTGATGATGAGAGAGTTAATGGTAATGAATTCCCTCTAAATTATTGAATCTCCATTCCATGAGTTCTCCTTTCATTCTTAATACGATAGACGATAGAGTTCTGGAGTTCGAGTAAGGATTGATGTGATTTGTTGACTGTTTGATTATTTTACTTGCTAAAAATTCTTCATTTATTGATTGTATGAGTAAGGTAAGAGTTGGTTTATTATAAGAGTCCATATGGTTAATTATAAGAGTCCATAGGGAGATTCTTGCCTTGACCTAATTTCCTAATTTTCTTTTCATTCAAGGACGAATGATCCTAAGGGGGAGATAATATAACACTCCCTAATTCCTTCAACCTGATCTAGAGTGGATGTGGAGAGGTTGCTGAGAAAAGATGAAGAAAAACTGTAGAAGGAGGTTTACGAGGGACATTACGACTTATAGTCAGGTATAAGACTCGTAAAATGGGTCTCGTAAAACCCCAAATAACTTGGTGAAATTTTCTAAATCTGAGGCCTATATACGAAATGGTACACGACTTGTAAAGTATTTCACGATTCATAGAGGGGTTCGCTGATAAATTCCACTAACTCAAGTTTTAAGATTCTCTATTTACGAGAGTTTACGATATTCATAGATCACAAGAGCCCGCAAGACATCTTTACCCAAAAGAAGCTTAACTTAAGACAGAAGAGGTGGCTTGAGTTGCTCAAAGATTATGACATGAGCATACTCTACTATCCAGATAAGCTAATGTAGTTGCTAATGCTCTTAGTAGGTTGTCCATAGGAAGCACTGCCCACGTGGAAGAAGAGAAGAGAGAGCTAGCTAAAGAGGTTCATAGATTGGCACAATTGACACTTGAGAAATTTTATTATATCAATATTGAAATTCTTGAATTTTTTATGAACTCTCCTGATAATATATGATGTACTTTCTGCATTAAATAATTTGTATATGAAGTTGAGGTAAAGTTTATACTTGATAGCATGAACCCTAAATTGCATGATTTTATGAAGTTCTATGCAAGTCATTGAGTATTTGAATTGAGTAAATTGAGTATGATTGAGCATGAGAAACATGTTGATTGAATCACATACACCACTATATATGATTATCTTGCTTGCATTACAAAATGAGTCAAATTGAGTGAGTTTAAATGATCATTTAAGTGTGAGTGGAGTTTGATGGTTTGCCTCGATTGAATGAATTAATAACTAACAAGAGATGAGTTGAGATGAGATGACCCAACGAGGTTGGGATTTGAGTTGCATGATTGAGCATTGAGGATTGAGTTGATTGATGAGTTGAGCATGTTTTAGTCCTGGAAGGAGTATAGAGCACCGGTCGGGGAGCGAAAAAAATCTATTTAAATGCACAGAACTATGTTGCCAGCATAGAATAGTCGTACAACTCATTTTGGCGACTCTTATCTCGCAAGTGGACACTTATTATGGATCCAAGAGAGAGTTGATTGTCCTTTATTGTGGCACGTTTAGGACGGGTGTGGCAACGACATCGCCTTTGTTATGCGTTATCCAATCTAAGGGTGATGGGATGTGGATGTCAGTTAAGAGAAACTCCTAAGCGATATTGATTTAAGCATGATATTTTAAACTGAGTTTATTTCTTCTGAGTATATTTTAAAAGCATGGTGTAATTTACTTTTAAACTTGCATGTACTGAGTTGAGCATAAGTTCTTAAGTTGATATGAGTTAGTTAAGCCCTATTTTTTTGAGCCATTTTATATACTAGTATATTTCATGTACTGACGTCTATTTGGGCCTGAATTGTCTTATGATGTAGATACAGGTGATAGAGGACTTCAGCAGACGCATCATTGAGGTCCGAATCAGTACATTTTCAGATTTGGTGAGCCCTCCTTGCCTTCTAGAGGAGCCCTTTTATCTTATGATTTGAGTTAGTATATTTTCCTTTCTTTGATTTGGGTACCCATGGTCTATCATGGTACCATCTAGACTGCTGAGTAGAGGTTTAACAGACATTTGAGTAGAGGATCGATGAGTACTTTGTATTCCAGCTTATTTCATTGGAAAACTATAATGCAATAAAGTTATATTCTATTCATATGATGTCTTTTATCTGTGTTCTTTCTTTCACTGTTGAGTTGATGTGATGATGAGGCCAAGTAGTTCGCTCGGGGACTAGCTATAGTCTCTGAGTACCAGCCACGCCAAGGATATCCTCCTGGGGCATCACAAATATTTTGTCCATGGGGTGTGATGTGACTTTTTTCTAAAATAAAAGATAGAGTGTAATAAAAAAGAAATATATGTTTCTCAAATTAATAAGTGATAGTTTAAATATAAGACTAAAAAATGAGATAGTTTAAATGTGTTTCGGCACTTATCTCTTACTAAAATTAAATATTCTAAATATCTATCAATCTTACGGGTGTTCATGGTTTGGATAAAAATCAATTTAACCAAAAAAATCGAACCCTCATAGATGGGATCTCGTAAACTCAGACAACAGTTTTAATGAGGGGTATTTTCATCCATTTTGAGTCCTATTTAAATAAATACTTGGTCCTCTTAGGCTTGAATAAAGTCTTAAAGTAAACCCTAGGTGTATTATTCATCATTCTTAACACGTATGATTTCTTGAGGGCACTAGAGGAGGAAGAAGAAGCTAGGATTTCTAATTCAAGTGCGAGGATCGACTGAGGTTCAATTATTTCTTCTATTTCCATGTATGTAAGGTTACTAAAGTATGGAATCATGTTCTTCACATGCCCCTTTCATCATCTTGAGTCAAGATTTGGAGAAGAGTTGAGGTTTGTGTTTGAATTTTTTCTGAAAATCAAAGAAATAACCAAACTGAACCGACAAATTATATTTATATATTTTATAATTATATATATGTAATACATTATTTATAAAAATATTTTTTATTTTATAATCTACTTATGAAAGAATAAATGCTCAAAACGAGAACATTTAGCTTATTGATTTCATGTATATTAGTTATGACAATTTCTGATAGGACTAGAAATGTCACTATCTCTTTCTTTTAGGCCAAAATGGTGAATTCGAAACTTTTTTCCCAGTAAATTTAGTGATTGAAAGTTCTGTAATATCCCAGAAACAACCTCTCTACTTCTATGAGGTAGTGATAAGGTTTGCGTACATTCTACCCTCCCTAGACCCACTTGTGGGATTCCACTAGGTATGTTCTTGTTGTTGTGAAAGTTCTGCAATATTAATCGTTCTAATTATTTTTTATTTTGAATGAATAGTTGTCACTTTTTCTCCATTTTGAATATATCATTGCTTTCATTTTTATGTATAGTTAATAATCGAACAACCAGACCAAACCAAACTGAAATCGATAACAACTAAATCGATAAATGTATATTATAATTGGTTTGATTTGATTTAAAAATTTTTAAAATCAAATTAAATTATTTTAATTTTAATTCTGACCAATTACCAATCCAAATCGACTCGTGAACACCTCATTTATCATTTTGAAAAAATTAAAACAGGTGGTGACAAGTCAATTAAGCTGGAATATTTTTTGTGGCAAAGGGCATTTTACGGGCTTTTTGAAATCTATACACGTGACCTAGTTGGTTGTTAAAGTTTTGGATTGATCTATTTTATTTTTAGATTTTTCTTATTGAATTCGTTGAACCTTTTAAATTATATATTCTAAAATATTTCTCATCTATTTAACACACATATATATACATACAAACACATGCACATTGTACACATACACTTAATTTGTGCTGTTTTAGTTTTTTGAAAATAAATAAATCCAATAATTCTATTTACACGAAAAATACCATAATGTATTTTTGAAAAATAATTAAATTTGGGTTGACAGATGACAATTATCAATATTGTTATAAACATTACTGGATATAGTTTAACTGCATGGGATATGCAAAATTTGGTGTGCTCATCAACTTCAAAGATTTTCCAAGATTCTGCAAAATTCCCGTCACATCTTGACGTATACTTGATACATCACTTTCTAGGCTCTAGCTAGCAATTATTCCATTATAATAGAAGATATATGAGTCTGTGCCAATATATATTATTTTCTTTGTTTACTTTATGTGATACACATAAAATTCAGACAATCATTACATTTTCATATAATTTTTATAAATATGTTAAGTTGTTAATTTATTGTGATATATAATACTTTTTATGTTATTGTTAAATAGCATGTGTTATTCCTTCACAACTGGAATAAGGAAGGTTAATCAAATTCCTTGTATGATTTATAAAATTTTTAGTTGCTAATTATTATAATTGAAGTACTTTTTATATTATTTTTAAATAATATATATTATATCATTTGTTCAAATTCACGTGGCACCGACAAAATTTCGAGAGTCACCTAAGATATTTATTTGTTTTTAAAAAAAATATTTTAGATTATTTATTATTGTGACTTATAATAATTTTTACATAATTTTTAATATTTAAAAATTATTTTAACTTGTTAATTACATAATAATTTATAATACTTTTAACGTAATTTCTAAATATAATTAAGAAACATAAGGCAAATAAATTGAAGCAGGAAGGATACCAAATTTTATGAGACAGGCCCCATGGAAAATCGACAAATATGCAACTTAAGTGTATACACGCCATTGTATGCTTATAGCCCCTTATAAATAGTAGAAAAATTTATAGGGTGTTCGAACAATTAATTATTTCTTCAAACTAATAATACAACAAAATATATTTTGGAAATTCTTTTTCATGGCAATGACTTCTTTCTCTCCTTCACAATTATATCTTTGCAATACTGACCTAAGTGAAAGCAGAAAAAGTATTCAATTTTCATGTAGAAGCTCTAACAAATGGGCTATTCAAGAACATCTTATTAGAGAAACGTCTCATCCCCAAAAGAGCTATAATCATGTAAGATTTTAACTTCTATTTATTCATAATATATAAAGTAATTTTACACTATGATATTAGTTTTTTTTTTTTTTAAAATTATACTTATGTAGTCATTCATGAAATATGTTGATATTAAAAGCTTTTGAGTTAAATGTGAAAAATACATATAAATTATTTTATTTTATTGAGTTTAATATCTAAATTGTTGTGAGTGTGAGTTTCCTACTTGAAACATCA
Organism: Solanum virginianum; assembly: GCA_000787875.1. Classification (NCBI taxonomy): domain Eukaryota; kingdom Viridiplantae; phylum Streptophyta; class Magnoliopsida; order Solanales; family Solanaceae; genus Solanum; species Solanum virginianum. The sequence continues at coordinate 36,444 of DF363291.1, forward strand.
TCCAACAATTAGCAAAACACACCTAGACATTGGCTACACCAAATGTATGTTTGTCTAGAAATGCTTCTAGGTGTTTGTCTATAAAATGTTTGTACACCTTGTATATATGACGGCTCTGTATTTGCCGACACATTAATTTTTCCTTCCCATTTTAAGAATATTGTCATTCTTTTTTTTTTTCCTTTCTTTTTTTAACTAAGAAAGTGGTTATTACTAATGCAGGATGGATTTAATAGTACCAAATTTGGACTTCTTGTGAAGGATGTCAAGCATGCACTAAGGACCGAAAGAAACAATAATAATCTTGTATTAGTGGATACCCTTCAACGTATGGGAATTGAACACCATTTTCAAGAAGAGATTCAATCTATTTTACAAAAAGAGTATGAGGAAAGTGCTTGTTTTATCAAGTACCAAACACACAATGATGTTTCACTTTGTTTCAGACTTTTGAGACAAGAAGGTTACCACGTGTCAGCAGGTA
>DF363290.1:0-13125 GCA_000787875.1 Solanum virginianum
AGAACGGCCATCTCAGCATTTTTGGCATCAGTTGCCTTCTTTGACAACGGCATCCAGAGCCTTTGTTGCTTCAACAGAGCCCGCATCTTGATTTACCATAAAATGAAACTATATCTCAGCGTTTTTGGCATTAGTTGCCTTCTTTAACAACGGCGTCCAGAGCCCTTGTTGCTTTAACAAAGCCCGCATCTTGATTTGCCATAAACTGAAACTATTCATTTCGGTGAACTTGTCGATCTTTACATTCAACGCAGATATCATTTCGATCAAGAAATAGATCTGGCTCTAATACCAGTTTGTTAGAATAGATGCGTATAAAAGTAGAGAAAATAACAAGAATGAACACAGAATTTAATGTGGTTCACCCTGATACCAGTTTGTTAGAATAGATGCATATAAACATAGAGAAAATAACAAGAACGAACACAGAATTTAACGTGGTACACCAACAATGCATCGGGTACGTCCATGGGCAGAGAAGAGATAGTTTATTGATTTAAGGAGTTATCAGAATACAGTATATCACCAGCTAGGTTACAAAGTGTATATATATATATATAGGCCTTCTAAAACTGAAACGGAGAAGTCCACAAAACAGGCCCAAAATAGAATGGGAGTATGGTATGGAAATAGATTCAAGGCATAAATCTAACGAATGTTGTTGAGCTTTTCAACAACATATAGTCATAAAATAGAGTCCAAGATATAATAGAGTCATACTCCAAGATATAATAGTCATAAAAAAATCGATATTTTAAGATACTACAATGACTTTGTTGGGTAAGTCTAACATGCCAAAGAGCTTTTTGCTCGAAGCGATCCATACTTCTATATACTTGATTAGTAGATAAATTTTTTAATCATTGCTAATGAGACGTCATACTTCAAATTATTTAATCATGAATCTGATTATTCCCACTTGCGAGTTTTTAGTTGTATTTGTTTTATTCATCCTTCAACACATGAATGACATAACCTTTCAGCAAGGTAGTATAGTGTATTTTTGTGGGCTATAGGGACACATAAAAGGGGTATCTCTATTATGATGCATCTTATCGTCAGCTTCGATTATCTAGACATATTATTTTCTGTAAGAATTAATTTTCTTACAAAGAAAATTTTAAACATTCTTCATAATCTTTTTTTTGTACAAGTTTGATGATGATGTGAGAGCTATTGACCCTCTGCTTAACCCTCTGAAATAGACCATGTACTATGCTAACGAGGATCTTCAACCCTTTTACCCTTCTAGTATTAATTTGGATCATCTCATCCAATTACTCCCCCATGCCGATTTGGTAGGACAAACTGCATACCTCCTAATTGATTTGGGTACTTTCCCAGGAAATTTGATAAGTCCTATGCTATGCATACTACACTAAATTTTATTGATGTACCTAATCTTACTCTCAGACTTTTGTATAAGCTTGTCGAAAAGAGGCAATATTGGAAGAGCTTCATGCATTGAATGAAAATTCTACTCAGGACTTTGTTGACGAACCAGAAAGTCGAGCTCTCATTGGGAATAAGTGGGTGTATTCCATTAAACTTAAGCCAGATGGTACAATTGATCGCTACAAAGATCGACCCCTCGTCTCTATTTGAGTAGGCACCGCTCAAGGGGGATTCTCAATGTTGTTAGTTGAAGCATCTCTTTGGGTGGTGGTATACTTAGGAGGCATGATATGCAAAAGCATAACGCAGAGTTAGAAGAAAGCTTTCACAGAGTTAAACTCTATCGCACTTACTCGGAATATAAAAGAAGTATAATCCTTCTTAATGTCCCATAGCCTCCTGCTTATAATGTGTGTTGCACGACACAACTATAAACAAGACTCCTACTAGATATGACTTTATAGACTCCCTAGAATGCTTAAACTCTGTGCTCTGATAGCAAGTTTGTCATGCCCTAGGAGAGTACCCTTGGTGTGCCGGTACTTGAAGAACCATTTTTGATTCCCCAAGAGAATCACCTGGCCTCATCATCACACCGCACTCAACAGCGGAAGAAATACTCAAGGAAAGACATCCAATAAATAAATAAAACTTCTTATAAAATAAAGTTTCTAATGAACAAAGTTGGAAAATAAATAACAGTCAACAATCCTCTACTCAATGTCTATGAAGCCTCTATTCCAATCTAGAAGGTGCCAAGACAAGCCCCGGGCTACCTCAAATAAAATAAATAGTGCTCAATAAAGATATAATGAAGGGCTCCTCCGGATAGCAAGGAGGACTCACCAACTCTAGAAGCAAGGGAACTGAACTTCAACGGTATGCCTGCTGAAGTCCTCTATCACCTGTATCTGCATCACTAATGATGCATGCGCAAATGAGCTTTAGTACATGAAATATATTGGTATGTAAGAATGGCTAAAATAAACAAGTAAAGCTCAACTCATCTCAGGACTCAACTCAACAGCTCATAACTCACCTCAATAATTATGCAAGTTTAAAGTCTAACATCATGCTTTGGAAATAGACTCAATTTTTATGCAACTCTGTTTTAAAACCTGATATGCTTAATCAAGTATTGTTTGGAAGTTTTTCTAACCTACATAACTCCACCACCATGAGTTTGGTGATGCACAACAAAGTCGACATCATTGTCACACCCATCCTAAACTTGTCAAGGTAAAGGACGTCAACCTCTCCCTCTCTCAAACCCAAAGAGAATCTCTACCTTTTGGGACATGAGCTACCAGAGTTAACTGCACGACTATCCTGTGCTGGCAATATAATTTTAAGGTGTTATCCACTTACCGAACTTGGTGTTCAATACTCCTTCCAAAATTAAAATGGGCTTATGCAAATCAACGCAAACTCACCTCAAATAGCTCAACTTAATTACTCAATAATTTAGAGTCACCATTCATGCTATGCAAATCAAGACTATAGCTCACATCATGCAAGACTCCGACTCATACGGTCATTCAATCTCATACTAGTTATGTTCAACACTTAAATATATAAGATGCTCATCTCATGCATATACGAGAATAAGAATATTCACATACCCCTCATGCTCCATCATGTTCCAAATACTCGACTCAGATAATAGACTCATATTCTCAATTCAGTCAATGTACAAAATATTATCGAATAATGGAGATCAAGGTTCGTATGGTCAAGAAAAGGACTTTTATCTCAGGTTCATATAAATGATAATGCAATGCGTCAACTTATTCATATACAATCAGATGGATTCAAAATAAATACATGAAAACTCAAAAGTTAGAATTATAGGATTTTCAATACTCAATTTTATTCATATCTCGACTCAAGTAGATAAAGGGGCACGTGGATGGACTCTATAAGGACTCGGATGTTGTACGACCTCATTGGAGCTTGGAAAGTTAGTTTTGAAAAATTTTGGACCAAGGTAATGCTCCATGGAAGCCCTCACGGTCCATGTAAGGCTATACGGATCGTGTGGAGTTGACCCTTGGCCTTGTGTGGGGCGTTTGAGCTTAATCATGGAGTTTTGGACTAAGGCACACCACACATAGACCCCACACAGATTGTGTGAGGCTTCATGAAATGTGTGGTGGACTTAGTCTTGAAATTCCATAGTTTTAGGACCAAGTAAGGTGGTACGACCAAGTATACGATCCATACAAGGTGGTACAGTTTGTATGGCCTTCCGTATGGGTTCCAAAGTAAAAATTTTCTAAGTATTGGATCACCATCTTAGAACATCATCGGGAAGAATTTTTCTAAGTGAAATGGTACGGAGGACTATACGGTCCGCGTAGAGTGGTACAGACCATAAAATCGACCGTATGGATGCCTATGTTGAATTTTTCTAAGTATGGAATTTTCAAGCTCAAGCTAAGTTCACTTTAAAACCCTCAATTCAAGTCTATTTATGTTGTTTAGTGCTATCATGGGTCTCTTACATCAAGCCAAGCTCAAAGAAATTCTATTGGCTATGCTTTTCACAAGAACCAATAGAAGAGTCAATTTTAAATGGTCATATCTCTTATAAAAAAATGAACTAGGTGGCTCATGACCTATAAAATTGAAGCTCTTTGAATTAGATCTCCAACCCATCTTGTTTCACCTCATTCTGCGTTCGGATCAAGAAGTTATTTCTATTTTCGCAAAGCCCGTCTGTGCAATGTTTTCTGAGATTTGGCTAAGTGAGGTCTCACGGGAGGGTTGTATGGACCGTGATAACTTGTACGGGCCGTGAGATCTCCTCATGGGACCCCTGACAAGAAATGTTATTTGCTTCATTAATAGTTTTTTGTAATTGTATCTTCTCCTAAGGGTCTTTTATGACTTGCTATGCTATCCTAAGACCTTCAAATGACCTAAACTCTATTCCTCTAATTCAAATTCATTCTTCACATTTAAGATTCTCTCAAGTCACTCATAAGAACTTTGTCAAAGGACTTTTGTGAAATTAAGCTGGGTAATCAAGGGAAGACTCATTCTTCTTCAAATTTCTTCTTGAATCTTCTTCATTAGCTAAAGTATATGAGATTGATTCTTGGTCCCTTCCAACCAAGAAGACCCAAACTCTTTTCACTTGAATTTTTTTGAAATTTTGCTTACTTTTAATAGGGGTTTTGAATATTATTGATTGTTAAATTCAATTGAAGTGTGGGCTATACTTTATTGTTGCTTTTAAGTTGATTTAAGTCCTATTATGTTAAATTACTTGATTATATGAAGATTTGAACATGCATGATCCCTTTAAAGTTTGATTTAAGTATGAGTAATCTCAATTGTGATTAGAATATTGATTTTACTTATGGATTTACTTGAATTTCATATTGAATTGTTGGTTTAAGATTGAATCTATATTACTCATGTTATTCTTACATCATTCATGACATATGCATTCATGAGCTTCGATTTTATGAAAATTATGAAGTGGGTTAAGCCCACATATGTTTATGAATATGATTTTGATGAAAATATGATGGGATAATACATAACCCCCCCCCCCCTCCCAAAAAAAAACTTGGCACCTACACTTACTTTAGCATCTAAACTATACGGGCGTTTATTTATCCCCCCCTAAACATCTTCAAACTATTTTTATTCCACCCTAAAAGCTGACGTGTCAAATGATAAAAATAAAAGCTCATAAAAATAAAAAAAATAAAGAAAAAAATAATTAAGCCACATTTTCAGAATTTCAACCAATAAGCTTTCTTCTTCTTCATAACCTACCATCCTACAATCCTTATCCACCAACAGCCCTACCCCTTCTTCTTCCTCACTCCCACCACCCTCCTAATGTGCGCCCCTTGTCTCCATTTGCAGCAATCCCTTCCTTTTCTTCAAACGCCCACCATCTTCCTCCTTCAGAATCCTCCATTTCAACTCAATTTCTCCTTATTTGAACCCCTAATCTGCACTCCTCTTTTTTCTTTTCCAAATCCCTCCTTCGAAATCCTCCATCTCCACCCAATTTTCCTTATTTGAACCCACAATAACCACCCCTCTTTTTCCTTTCCCAAATTCGGCCGCCCTTAGCCACCACATCATCTAACACTCTTCTTCTTCTTTTTCTCCCCCCCCCCTCTGCCCCACTTGTATTCTCCTTGTTCTTGCTTCAATGAACTTGAAGTTTTTTTTTTAATGAAAAAATTATAATTTCTTAATCTCAAATTAAATTTTTAGCTATTCTTATTTATTCTATTTTTATAATGTATCTCACAAATTGAATACTTTTTTTAATGAGAATTTTGAGTCTATGGAGTTTGATATTTTTGAATTTTTTTTAATAATCTTAGATTAATGCTTATTTTTTATTTTTTATCTTTTTAAAATTGTGATTAAATAAAGAGAAACAAAAAAGAATTAAAAATTAAAATTAGAATAATTTTCCATGTGCCACTGATGTGGTACTGACGTGTCGATGACGTGGTGCGTGTGGGATGCACTTGTCATTATGAGACTGGACTTATAGTTTTAGGGTGAAAAAATAGTTTGAAGATGTTAAGGGGGGTAAATAAACGTCCGTATAGTTTAGGTGCTAAAGTAAGTGTAGGTGCCAAGTTTAGGGGGGGAAGGTTATGTATTATCCCAAATATGATTATGAACAAGAATTGAGCATGAATCTATAAACATGAATATGATACAAGTTGAAAACCATTATGACATAATTTGCTAGTAATATGAACTTGACTTCTACAAGAATACGAATTATATGAGTGTGCAATGATATGACTTCTTCCATGGGTATGTAATCACAAGTGTGTATTGATGAGGATGGGGACAACCCTCCCTTTATACAATGCATAGATGAGGATATAGGTACAACCTTCTCTATGCGCATGTATGTATGAGCTAATTGTGTATTGATGAGGATGGGGACAACCCTCCCTTTATACAATGCATAGATGAGGATATAGGTACAACCTTCTCTATGCGCATGTATGTATGAGCTAATTGTGTATTGATGAGGATGGGGACAACCCTCCCTTTATACAATGCATAGATGAGGATATAGGTACAACCTTCTCTATGCGCATGTATGTATGAGCTAATTGTGTATTGATGAGGATGGACATAACCTTCCTTTTACATAATGCATAGGTGAGGATAGGTACAACCTTCCCTATGCATATATATGTATAAGCTAAGTCTGTATTGATGAGGATGGACACAATATTTCCTTTACACAATGCATAGATGATGATAGATACAACCTTCCCTATGCACAAGGTTATATGAGCTAAGTGTGTATCGATGAGGATGGGCACAATCCTCCTTTTACACAATATATAGATAGGACAGGTACAACCTTCCCTATACAAAATCATGTCATGAGCTATGTGTGTATCGATGAGGATGGGTACAACCCTCTTTTTATATAATTCAGGCAAGGAGCGACTCATTGAGTGTTAGTATATGAGGGTTATAGCTACCCTATGGTATTGATGAGGATGAGTACAACCCTCCCTTTACACAATCCAGGCAAGGAGTGACTCATTGAGTGCTAGTATATGTGGGTTATGACTACTCTATGGTGTTCATATGACATATTGTGCAGGTTAACATCATCTTTCTTTCATGTTGCATGCCCGCATACTAGTACATTCAAACATACTAACGCATACTTTTTGCCTACATAATCTAACCATGTAGGGACCGAAGACTACATTCATCCACCGCTTGACGACTAGTCAAATTTGAGAAAGTTGTTGTGGTGAGTCCGATCTTCCAAGGACAAGCCACCATCAATCTACCTTATGTTGCTTCCATTTATACTACTATTTACTTTAAGGATGACCTCAGGACATGTCTTGGCCGTCCTATCTTATGACTAGAGGTATTGTTAGGCATCTTATAGACTCCTGTATGGATATATGTTATATGTTGATATTTGAAGCTTATGATTATGGTTGTCTCTTGGATATGGCTATCATGATTTGATTATGAGTATTATGATGCAATTATGTTATGGTGTGGTAATCTGGAAGACCCTAAGTCTCATATTGCCCTCATAGAGTGAATCATACTTACCCAATCCCTTAGTTCTTATGTGTTATGTGCTATGTGAATCCATGTTAATACCTTATCCCTATGATATCCCCATAACGTGAGTCCTACTTTCTCGTCCCTTAGAACTAAGTGTTTACTATTTATATATATGCTTCCGAACTAATGATATGAATATGGATACTTGAGTTGTTTAGGGACTCTTGCGTTCCAATTTGCCATGTCATTCCTAGACCCTAGGTCCGGGTCGTGACAGACTCAATCAAACACTTTAAGGAGGCTTACATACCTTAAATACAAGAATGATCAACTCCCTGACGATCTCTATGCTTAAACTCGAAATCCTCGCTTTTCTCCCTTCTCTAACGCTCTCAAGAATTCCTAAGCGTATACGGGGGAATACTACACTTAGGGTTCTGAATAGGGTCTAAATTAAGTCTAAAATGGTGGAGGCTTTAATTTAAATGTGTGAGAAAGGACGAAAATATCCTTCTTAAAACTGCTAAATTGGAACCACGAGACCCCGTCTATGGGTCATGGGTCCACTTACGGGTCATAAGTGACCTCTCGTAACTGAGGGATGTCCAAGAATTTGGTTACAGAAAATTGACCTAGGACTTATGAAACCTCTTCTTACGAGTTGTAAAGTGTCTTACGGGTCATTTGATTATTCGTGGTTTCAAGGTTTAGAAAACTTGATTTCCTGAAACTTCAACCTATGAAACTAGACTTACAGACTATAGATAGTTTGACGGGTCTTCTGCTAACTCGTCATACGATATCCAGAAAAGTTGATTTGTATTCATTAGTCTACGAACCATGATCTACGGGCCGTGAAATAATATGTGTTCCATAGACTATCTCGTGCATGGGCCTCATACTTAGAAGAATTTCACCAAGTCAAAAGGGCACCTACGAGGCCTCATGGCCGTGAAATCATATGTGTTCCATAGACTATCTCGTGCATGGGCCTCATACTTAGAAGAATTTCACCAAGTCAAAAGGGCACCTACGAGGCCTCATCTAGGGGCCATAGATCACTCTACAAGCCGTAGGTAGCCTTTGTGATTTTCCTCTAGTGATTTTCTTAGTTGTTTTCTCAACTTCTTGTGGGTATTTGCAGCAGGTTAGGTGGAATGAATTTGGGGGTATTATATGTGATTTTACAATATTGCCCATAATAAATTATTTCCTCAGTTATTTCAGCAATGATTTTATTGTATCACATTAATCAATTATTTTAAGCAATACAAACATTAGAATTAGGATGAAACAAACGCAAAATGATAATTTATGTCTTTCTTTTTAAATAGGACAAGTAAAATTAAATAATCATTTTAATATCTTTCGATGGTTTTATTTGTGTCAAAAAATGAGTATTTTTAAAAAAATATATATAAATAAACAAAACAGGTTCATGTATATTACTTGAAATGATGTAAAGAGTGAAGTGGGTCACAATAATTACCAATTTAAAATTTAAAAGATATAAAGAAAATTTAAATGGCTCTTGAATTTTTATTAATGCTACAAATTTGGGACAAAAGGATAAACATATATTATTTAAAATTTATATAAAAACATATTATAAATTACAACATATCAAGAATTTAAAATATTTAAAAACTAAATAAAATTTTGGTTGGCTCACTAAATTCTATATGTGTAACATAAATTGAAACAAAATAAGTAATATACGTTATTTAAAAATAACACACAATGTAGTAAGTCACAATAATTAATAACTTAAAAATTTATAAAATATATTTAAAAAATCTATTAATATCACGTAAATTAAGATTACAAAATAACATATGTTGATAAATAGTCTTAAGATATAAATGTTGTTCTGAACTTCTAAAATAAGAAATACTTTAAAATAATACTAATATTTTACACAAATTAGAATAATACTAATAATTTGAGAGTAAAGTAGTAATATCATACCTGATGTCATTTTCAATGTCGTTGCTGTCGTGTGGAGTGAGATAGTGCAGGCCACAAGCTTAAAAAATAACCCGTGTCTCTTCAGTTTCTGAAAGCATCCATTGCATTTTATTTGTTTAGTACACATGTCGTCCGTTAACAAAAAGAAACTAATACTATTTCACTTATAATTTTGAGAAGGAAAATCATAGCCATTTATTCACTTTTATAATATTTGGTACATCAATAAAATTGATCCTTTTTAATAAGAGATATCAGATACGATTTCTACGAATCGAAATATTCATGCGCTTTACTTTAAATAAAATTGAATCTAAAATAATCGAACTCTAAAATGATATTTAACACTGGGAAGTCATAGAATTGTTTTTTTTATATAAAAAGAAGATTGTCGAATAGGGTTGGTTAAAGTGTACTGCATAGAATGGAGTGTGTACGACATATTTGTGGTACTACATTGAAATAAAATAGGAGCACAGTGACAACACTATGTGGACACGTTGAGAAAGCTAAAAATTAAAGGCAATCTAGTAGAGTCTAGAGAAATCCATTTGTTTTGGTAATTTCTCCCAAAAGAACTGAGTAAACACAAGTTAGCAATGGCGACTGCTAATTCACTGTCACTGACCTCTGCTTTTCTTCCTCGTCAAGGTCCATTTCTATTTCCACCTTAATTAATCTTACGTTAAGATAATTTTTTAATGATTTGTTTTGATGCAGGATCTCATCATCAGACGGTACAATTGAGAACCCGAAAGGTATTTCTTTCTTATTTTGTTTATGCGAAGGTTTGCAGCAATTAATGATATTCTTTGTCAGTTTGCAAGGAATGCTCGTTCGTCAACAATAACAGCTAAATTTGAACTCCAACCTCCTCCTTATCCAATGGTAAATTTTTCTACTATTATGGCTTATATAGCTAGTTCTTGTTGAGATTTAGAAATCAGACTGGACTCTGTCCCCACCCCTTCATTTAGATGTCAACTTTTGAGATTTAAGATCCCTGAAAGGAAGATGATTTCGGTTGCGGCCTAAATTACTGATTATTTTTTTGGGCAGGTTGGCAAGAAACTTCCTATCAAAAGTTTTCAGTATTAGTATTGCAACTGTGAACAAGTCCCACTTCCCCTTACGCCAATTTCTGTGTTTCTTCTCATGTGCTTATACGTTAATACAACATAGGATGCGTTGGAGCCTTATATGAGTAGTAGAACATTTGAATTCCACTGGGGGAAGCATCACAGAGCATATGTCGACAACTTAAACAAGCAAATAGACGGAACAGAATTAGATGGAAAGACACTGGAAGACATAATACTCATTACGTATAACAAAGGTTCTCCCCTTCCAGCATTCAACAATGCTGCTCAGGTAAAGTAGCACTTCTCTCTTGCCGTCAGTGACGGAACCACATAGATTGAAGGCTGTGATCAGTTGAACACCCTTTGTTGGAATTGTGTGCTTAGAAAATTATACAAAAATTACTTTTGTTTCTACATATAATATATCAAGTTTTGAACACCCTTATGAAATTCATGTCTGCCCCACCTAGGGGTGGAGCTACATTCACCCTTACCCTTCGTTGGAAAACTTTTTCAAATATATTGTTTGATATATATCAATTATTGAACACCCTTGATATAAAAATTACTCACCAATGTTTAAAATTATGAACACCCTTGACAAAAATGTTGGCTCTGCCATTGTCGCCACCGCCTGCCCCTCCTGCCGCCATTAACTACATGAGAGGCTTCCCAAGTGGTTTACTTGCTCAGAAAAGAAAGTGCGGTTATATACGACCAAGTCTCTTATCAACAAACTTTTGATCTGTTTGGAATGGCCATAAAATTATGTCCTTTACGAGAGTATAATATTTCATCTTTAAATTATCCAAGTTTTCTATGGGAACATAATATTTGACTGTTGTATTTGTTTGTAATACATGTTTATAAGTTATCTCAGTTAAACATTGACTATAACAACTTAGTTTGTTGGTTCAATGGTTTATGCACTTTTAGCTATTTTGTTCTGTGTAATGCCAAGTTCCTTTATCTATTCTTTCGCATCACAGGCCTGGAATCATCAGTTCTTCTGGGAATCTATGAAGCCCAATGGAGGAGGAGAGCCATCTGGTGAATTATTAGAACTAATCAAAAGAGACTTTGGTTCCTATGATACATTTGCTAAAGAATTTAAGGCAGCTGCAGCAACACAATTTGGCTCCGGTTGGGCCTGGCTTGCATGTGAGAAATTCTTTGCCTTTTATCTGCATACATCTATGTGTCCGTCCGTCCATCTGTCAAACCCTTTTGGTATAATTGAGCCAAATAACTGAAAAATGACTTGTTTGTTACTTCATAGACAAACCTGAGGACAAAAAGCTTGCCCTGGTGAAAACTCCTAATGCTGAAAATCCTCTTGTTTTGGGTTATACTGTGAGTAAACTCATGCTTTTCTATTTCTTTCATTCATGGGATTTCATCATACATATCATAGAAGTTTATATCGTAGAAGAAATCTCACAACTGTGGTTTTGGTTGCAGCCGCTGCTAACTATAGATGTTTGGGAGGTAAGCAGAACGCACTTGTCATAAATCTGCATGAATTTGTTTTGTTTTGTTTTTTTAACTCTCCCCCACCTGGAGAGGGATGGTTGAAATGATTTAGGGTGCCAAGTCTTATTCTTTTGATTTTCTGTTTGCTACTGCAGCACGCCTACTATCTGGACTTCCAAGTAAGCCTGGCCTCTGATAAAACTACTTAAAATATTTTCTTTGATGTTTAATGTTTCTTTGAGGCATAGTCGAACTCTCTTCTACCATCTTTTGCTTGTAGAATCGGCGACCTGACTACATATCTGTCTTTATGGAGAAGCTCGTGTCATGGGAAGCAGTCAGTTCTAGGCTTAAAGCAGCAACAGCTTGAGCTGCTTAGCAGGAAAACACAAGGATGAAGAGGCAAATCTAGGAGAAACTGAAGGGAGATGCGCATTAAGTACATATTTGAGTCCAAGTGACTTTTGTTAAAGAAACACTGTTCAATCCTGCTATCCTCCTTTTTCAGTGAGGTGTCTTAGTTGACATATTGTTTATGTTCTTAAGTAGCTGATGGCTGGGAAAACAATACAGAAAATAAAGTTGGTGTTGTGGCACAACAATGTAGAAGGACATGAATAAAGAAATATATTGCACTTTGATGCTCTATTACCAGAATGATTCTATGATTCGGGAACAAAGGGCAAGTTTGGTGTATTAAAGTTTTCGCTAGAGGTGACAAAATTAAACCCAACTCATCCAATCCATTGGAGTTAACATGTCCATTTATTAGTTCAACCTTTCTTAATCTAATTCATTTCAATTCATTTAAAATTGAGCGTTTTTTAGGAAACAGTCTCTCTACTTCTATGAGGTAGTGGTAAAGTCTGCGTACATTCTACCTTTCCCAGATCCACTGGGTATATTGTTGTTGTTGTTAAAATTGGGCGGATATACAACCTGAATTGATTTAAAAGAGATTTTGTCAAAATATTTTTAGAACAATTTTTTTTTAATTTGATGTGTTTTATATTAGTCAAAGTAAAAAAAATGTAATTTAATTAAGTACTAAAATATTAAAAAAGAATAAATAAGTAAAACTTAGTAAAAATTGGGTCTTGATTCGTTCTATAATTCATTATTCAACTCGTTTTGACCCAAACAAATTTAAATTGGGTCGGAT
>DF363290.1:17274-30324 GCA_000787875.1 Solanum virginianum
TCTATCCAGGAGGAGGTATCATGGTGTATGCTATTTGCAGATGACATAATATTGATTGATGAAACTCAGACTAAAGTTAATGATAGGTTGGAGGCCTGGTGACACGCCTTGGAGTCTAAAGGATTCAAATTGAACAGGACCAAAACTGAATACTTGGAGTGCAAATTCAGTGTTGAGAGGGATGAAATAAACTCTGATGTGAGGCTTGTCACTCAACCTATCCCCAAGAGGGAAAACTTTAAGTATCTGTCTTTTAGAAAAAGACTATAAAAATGGGAGAGAATTTGACAGAGGTAGTACTAAGCATTGATGTTCTCTGCATATTTGTATTTGATTATTTGACTGCTGATCTGACCCGTTGGCCAATAAAAAATGCACATATCTAGAAGATGCATGTTGTAGAGATGAGGATATTGAGATGGATGTGTGGTCACACTAAGAGTGACAAGGTTAGGAATGAGACCATTAGGGAGAAACTATAGGTGGCTCCGGTGGCTGATAAGATGAGGGAAGCGAGACTGCGATGGTTTGGACATGTGCAGAGAGGAGTACCGATGCTCCTGTTAGGAGGCGCGAGAGGTTGGTTTTAGGAGCTATACGGAGGGGTAGAGGTAGATCGAAGAAGTACTGGGGGGAGGTGATCAGACATGATATGGTGGAACTTGATCTCACTGAGGACATGACCCTAGATAAAAAGAAGTGGAGGTCACGAATTAGAGTAGTAGGTTAATTGGTTGGTAGGCTTAGGTGGTTATCTAGTTATAGGGTATAATAGTGTAGAGGAGTAGTAGTGTTTTATAACATGTGTTGTCATTATTTGTTGTTTATGTGTTAATTGTTTTATTCTGCTTATGGGTTTTTGAGACGAGGGTTCTCAAGAAACAACCTCTCTACTTCTATGAGGTAGTGGTAAGGTCTACGTACATTCTACCCTCCGCATACCCCACTTGTGAGATTACACTGGGTATGCTATTGTTGTAAAGGGAAAAGTATAATACTCCTCTATTACATCTTAAGTGGTTTTTTGAAATATTTTTCATTGTTTAAAATAATTGAATTCTCCAAAGTGGAATATGGATGTTTAAAATTTTTTTCATATTTATTTTTTATTTATTGAAGTTTTATATATAAATTACATTTTATGAGTTATAAAAGGGCAATAATGAAAATTATGGTTCAAATTATGTCCTTTAAGTTTTTCTTAATATATATGCATTGTCTTATAAATTTAATTAATATGATATAGAAGGAGTACATAAATTGGGACAGATAGAGTGTTAACAAAGGGAAAATCAGACGACATAAATAATTAAGATCTTATACTATAAACTATAGAGATACGTTTTAGTGTTTACAAATATAGCATTATATTACGAAACATAATAAACAGATTTAGATTAATACGAAATCCACAATTTTGGTTGATTTTTAAGGAAGAGAAAACCTGGTTTGGGACATAATTAAATCGAATTCTACCCATCTTCAAAAGAGGGAGACTATCAATAAAAAATAAATTACCATAGGTTGCATTTTCTCATTTAAAAATGAAGGATATATTTTGAAATGTTAGTTAAGTTAATTTGGATTATAATTAAGATGAACTTGAACATTCCTGTTTTCATTTTCATATTTAATACATGAGAAAGGAATCTAGTAGTTGCTCGATACTAATGAGATGAAATGGCAAATGGTACTGTTATGCTTTATGGTCAACAACAACATACCCAGTGGAATCACACAAGTGACGTCTTGGAGGGCAAACAGTTCGCAAGAACAAATAATTATTTTCTTTAATAATAGGTACGAATTATTCACTTGGAGGCTGCTGCTCTAGCCGCTGTTCTGTAACCCACAGAGTAAAAAAAAAATAGAAACGGAAATATGACAAGCTACAACATTTTATCCTCTATACAAAGGCAGGCTTCTCATCGAAGCTTGGCATCATTTTGTTTGCTTCCTCTGAATGCTGAAAGGGAGAAGAATGATCTTGTTGCTGAAACATAAAAAGCACCACAATGTTAAGGAAACTAACATTACTCATCACAAGTTTATGGCAAGAAAGTAAGTCAAACTCGAATTGGCAGAAAAAACATAGCAACCTTTTGTTGTAGTCGCTGAAGCTGAGCTATGTCCCTCTTGCAATTTCTTAGCAGCACGTTTGCCTATACTAGTTGGTGCTGCAAACAGAAAGAAATGTCCAAAATCCATAACAATAATGAACCAAAGTCCATCAGAAAGCAATTTAACACACTTGCACATATGAAAAGATTAAAATTAACAAACTTAAACAGTGATTAAAATGGAAAAGGAAACGCTTGATGTGAAGCAAGAATAAATACCAGATAGCTCGTAGACTTCAGCTGATGATGATTTTTGCTGCCCAGCATTTTTTGCATGAAGTGTAGCCTTCCTCAATCTAGTAAGAACTTTAGAATCCTCTGGATCATCCTCTCCTTCAGAAAAGGCAAGGGGGCTTGAAAAACCAGTTGAATTTGCATCAGTCTTACTTTTCCGAGCAAACTTCAGAAGCCGCTTCAAACCTTTAGGTTCATCCTTCTGATAGATCATGGTTGGTGGATTCTCAGCATTACCCCAATCAACAACATCTGTTTCACCGTTGTCTTTGAGCAGCATTTGAGAAAGAGAATGACGAACTCGTGGACTTGAGACTTACAGGTGCAACATCAACCAGAGACTCATTATTACAGAAATCACCATTACTTGGAAAAGACTGATCCTCGAGCCCCTCTATTTCCACCCAGACACTAGGTGAGATGTTTGGTTCTCCTTCAACCATATCTAAACTTTCTGCATTTTCACATTTCTGGGGGCTCTTTGCCTGAGCTTCAGAGTCTTTATCCTCGTGGACTTTTAAATCTTGAAGACCCCTATCCTGCACTTGATTAACAGGATCAAAGGAAACAGAAGTCATCTCCTTCTCTTCCATTTGAACTGGATATATAGAATCCGTCGCACGCTCTTCAGGCTGAGATGAAACTTTAACCTTTATCACTGGACCAAGACCAGAGCTAGGAGCAGATCCAGTGCCTGAGCCCTTACGAAGAAAAGGCTTTGGCTCCTTTGATTCCAGAGGCACCACACTACTTTTCTTTGTTACCTTGTGGAGCTTAGGTTTGGCTGAGAAAGCAGAATCTTCAGATGCAGGCTGAACTCTGGATCTTCTAGGTTTGCTAGTTTTTGTCATAGTTTCTAACTTCTTTTCACTTGCACCTTTAACGGTTCTTTTGGTACCATTCTCTGTTGCTTTCACGGTCTTCGGTTGTAATTTCTCAACCTTTTGGCTTGACCGAGGAGCGGTTCTCGCTGGCTGGGATATTCTGCGGGTAGGAGTAGTACCTGGAGTTTTAGCAGGTGATATCCCTGCAGCCTTTGGTGAAGGTGCAGATGGCCATGACTTGCGGGTAGCTGGCAGTGGTGGTGTTTTCAACGGAACTTTCTTGACAACTGCTGGATTAGGAGTTCCACTTCTGGGATTGGCAGATTCAGGTAAGTCCTTCACTGCTTTCTGTGTTCTTCTTATAGTTGATTTTTTATTATCGTTACTTGCTTTTCTTGAGACCATCTCAGCTTTTCTCTCATCAAGAATTTGTTGCAGTGCTTTAAATTGTCTTCCCTTCTCTGCTTGCTTCCTGGTAGTTTCACCACGAAGTTTCTCATCCCTCTTTTCTTTGTAATGATCATAGAAACCACCTTTACGCTCATTGGGAAGACGTTGGAGTTTGCTATCACCAGGTGCCAAGTTCTGACATTTGGTAGGTTTAGTTTCCATCATTCTCATCAGTAATTGGTTTAGTTCTGCTTCCTTTTTTCGAGTCAATTCGACTGAGGCATTTAATTTCTCGTCTGCTTCTTCACCTTGGTTAGGGAGAGATTCCTTTCTCAAGTCCTCTGGACTAGATGCTCTTTCCTCAGGTAAGTTTGATTTGCAATCATTGTCAACAGTCTCAGCATCATAGATTTCGGGTGTAGGATAAGACTCTGGCTTCATTTGTAAGGCACTCTCAGATTCTTGATCTTCCAATTTATTGGCTGCCAGGGATGCCTGATCACCAGAAGCAACATTTACTGGATTAGCACTTTCACACACCCCTGAACTCCATCTTCTCAATACCGCCTTATTAGCAACTGAGACATTCAATACTGACTTTGTCTTCTGAAAATCTACTATTTGACCTCTCTGTTTGTTTTCAAAAAGGTGAATTGCATCCTGCACGCTCATTCTTTGTACACTGTTCTCAGATTTTTTTGAGGTTTGCTCACATCCTTCCCCATCACAATCACTTGAAGATTCATCTCTATGAGAGACTGACCTTTCCCTGGAAGGGAAGAAATTCAGACTCTTTATTGTTAAAGCAGTGGATCGCCGTGATCCAGAGCGCCCAATTTGGACTCTTCGCATTGGAGATGCAGACCTCCTTGGTGTTGTAGATCTTATAAGTGTCCGACTCCTTTCCACCGATGGTTGTTCCTCCTCACTTGTCAAAGATGATTCCTCACTTGCTGATGAGATTTGCCTTTCAAGCTGAGCAGCTTTCGCAGGCGAAGCACTATATTTCACGGCTGTATCTGAATGTGGTGGTCTGGATGTTTTAGAAGTAGTCCCTACTGGAACAGCGTTGTCATTACTGACATCGTTTTTCGAGAGAGATAGCTCTTTACCAAGAGAATCACCATTTGTGTTCACCTGCCTTAATGCAACAAACTTCTGTAAACAGTTCCTAAAATAAAAAGCACATCCTTGGTCATTACCAGTTCCACATATCGCGGTTCTAGAAGATTTAGCTCCTATAGGTAGAAGGAGCATATTTCCAAGTTAAACTACATATGAAAGAAATACATCCAATACTAAGAAGTTTTTAGTTTCCGAAGTCCTATTACCCCGAGAAAGTGAATGATCCCCCCCTCTTCCACAATATTTCAAAAGAACTTGGACTAAGAATTTTTGCAACCTCTCCATAACGAACACTTGTGCAGAAAAAAGCTCCAATCTGAACTGGTAAAACTAAGAAGCACTAAGGCATTCAAGATGGAATTTCCTACTATGAACAAGGGTAGCTAAGTCACCTCGATTCAACAAAGGGAGCAGTCATAATAGTGTCAAAATCCAGAATTCAAGTCTCTCCTCTCAACCAAATGACTCTGCGTCCACTAGAACAGGTTAGGAAGACCTCTAATCAACACATTGACAATTTGAAAATAACCCCTTCCATGCCACTTTCAACTTTCCTATTACTCTATTATTTTAAATGTGGCTTCCATTATAACATTATCACTTCAAAAAGGTATGCAAATTAAAATCTTTCAGAAACAGAACATAGGAATTACTACATGTCTTGTCATTTGTAAAACAGAACCCTTCTGGCTTCAGTCGCCTCTTCAGTCCATTAGCTTACCTTAACTCAACAGCTCCAAAATAGTAAGAGAACTTTTCTATATTAGTGATATCCTGAAAAGAGCATTTGGTGCCAACAGCTTGGTCAAAAACAGCAGCCAATTCCTCTGTTATTGCAGTGAGCCTCAAGTCCATTGCTCGCAACAATTCATTCCTGTTTAAGTGAGAATTTTAGGAGCTGATAGAATAACTACATAATTTAAACTTTTAAAGAGTCTCAAGGACAGACTTGGATGCATCTGATGAAGAAGGGTTATCATCATCCTGATAGAAATCAGTAATCATATTAGCTTCAAATCATATATAAGCAATCATCTCTGTGAAATAAAGAAGATGATTCATGAAGAAGGAGAGGTCGAATTACATCAACTATTGTTGCCGCACAATTTGAGTAGCTGACATCTGCTGGAAAAAAAGGGTAGGATATCACTTGCTCTGCAGTCCCTTTTTCTTTTTGACAAACATACTATGAAGAAAGATTGCAGAGACAAAATAGTCGAACAAATAGGACATATTGTCAAGCACGGAATAGTACAACTAACCTGTTTCCCCACTCCCAGTATGATCTTGAGGGCCCTAAAAGAGTAAAAGGACCTTAGCATTCTTAGCCACATGTTTCGATAGAATAATTGATGAGGCGAAAAGGATGTTAAAAAAACAAATCACCTTTGAGTATAAAGAAAGATGAAACTTTCGAGCATCTTCAAGCTGTGATATTTCATTTACCATTGCCTTGGCCACATTTATTATATTTGATGAACTGATAATACGAAGAAACCTGAGGTGACAAAGAAGGAATTCAGTGTGAGAATATGAACACTTAGTAGATCAAATAAAGGAATAGTTTGAAGCAAATTTTGTCTGAATATACCAGATTAAAGTGGATTTCGTAAACCATTTGGCATCACGAAGATTTCCCAGAGGCTTAAATTTGAAGATGGAATCTGATCCTTTGGAGTGCAATGATTTGATTTTGGGAGAATGCAGCACTAATTGCTCCAGAAACCCCGAGGATGCTGCCTCTACCTTGTCGCCATAGCACATACATGTCTCATACCTATGTCAAGAAGAAAATAACAAATTGTTGAACAAGCTCATTTGTTATCCAAAGTAGAATCCATGTTGAATTCATTAATCATTGTGAAATTACTACAGTAACTATATACAAACACAACAGGTACTTTAAATTTGTAGCACTTGGTCAATGAAATGTCACTTTTAAAAATATTATCCACTTCATTTTGACCAAACAATATAATGTGTCAAAGATTGATCAAACCTCTTAAAGATGCCATTGCGAGAATCATGAGATCGCAACATGAATGGATTCAGTTGAACAGAAAACAAAAGTCTAACCTGCCCTGGCTGGGAAAAATCTGAAATTCAACATACTCCAGGAAGACATCAGCATCCACACCTCCCTCCATTTTGATCTCTCAAAAATACTCAACCTTGAAAAAACAACACTAAACTACAATTTTCCTATATTAGGATGGAAAATTCATTGTCTGCATTAGGTATTTATTTGATTGATGAAAGAAATAAACACACACTTACACCAAGAAAATAACTACCAAATCAATACATCCAACACCTGATCAAGGTAAAATTTAAGCAAGATTGCCCAAAATCTTTCTTAAACAAGCAAAGCAAAATAAAATTCTCTGACACCAACAACTAGACACAACTTAAATGAAAGGTGAGTAAACCAAGAAGTGAGCTAAAACAATGAAGACCCCCACCAACCCACATTGAAAAATTAGATCTACCATTAAAAGAATTCCAAAATTGGGCAAAAGGACCACCGACAAGGAAACCCCATGTTCCAACAAGTCAATGCACATACAACAAGTCAAATTACTTGTAATACTCTTTCTGGATTTGTTAAAAAATGCAAAATGCAGGTGGAATAACTTACAGAAAATGAGGTTGAAGTGGGACTTGAAGCTAAAATGTAAAACTGACAGTCTTTTTTTGAAAACACAGTGGAGTTTTAAGCTAAAAGGACACAACTTTGAGTGTGAGGGAGAAGATAAAAAGCAAATGAGCAGGGTAGATATTTTTGAAGAAATAAATATGTGCATTTGTAAAGAATCAAGACGTATATCATTGTCATCAAAATGGGTCGCTGTTATTATGATATAATTATGATAATTTAATTTATAATTTAACTTGAAACTTTAAAAATTCAAATTTCACCAAATTAATTTTACTGTGTTTTGCCAGGTTGAGTTTAGCAGAATAAAAGGCAAATAAATGAGTAGGGACAACCTTTGATTAGTAATGTTGATTGCGTTTATAATTGCACCAAAAGTCATGATGTCACGTTTTAATACTTTTTTAATTTTTTTGGCCCTTAATTTAAGTTTTCAAACTTACGTTTGATTGGCATAAAAATTGCTCACTGCTCATCTCATTTTCTAATCCCTTCCTGCTAATTTACCCTGCGCTTGAATGGTAGTTTGTCATGATTTTATAACGTAGGTTACTGTATAGTACGGTATAGTGTTGTAAAGTACAGTATTGTATCATGTTTGGATAGATTGTATGGGTTGTATTGTTTAATGTTAATTTGATTGTTTGATTTCACTGTATAGTACCGATAAATTTACGAAAATATCCTTAATTATTATAAATATTAAATTTATCAATTTTTTTAATAATTATCTTTAATAAATACATAGAATCAAATAGAAAAACATACAAGTTAATATATCTCAAATTCATACAAACAACACAAGAAAATAAAAAAGAAAAAACTTTTAAAAAACGAACCTCAAAAAATAGACTAAAATGTGAAAAGAAAAGACGGAGGCGAAAGAGAAGTTTCAAAATAAGTAATACAAAAGGAATATATATATTAGGATAAATTTTAATAAAGAATAGAGGATAAATTAGAATTATTTAAATTTAAGTAAGGCTATAATTGGAAAAAAAAATAAGAGAATCATGGCACACTACCAAATTGGTGGTTTCAAAAAGTGAGAGTTTTCATGTTACAGAACCATGAAATCAAATCATACCATGTCATATAATTAATGAAATCACCAAAATAAGCGTGGTTCTCTTATTAATCATACCATACCATACTATGAAAAACTACCATCCAAACAAGTTAAGGGTCGTTAGGAAGAGTGTATTTGGGAAAATAATGCATGCATAAACTCTTTGCATTAGTAATACCTTGTTTGATATATTTTTCATGCTATAGCATGATTAATGCAAGCATTAGTTATACACTCTACTGTGTATTAAGGAGTGTATTGCTAGTACTATAGATTTCTAGGTATTAGTAATGCAATACTTTTAATGCATGTATTAGCATGATTAAAATCCTAATTACCCCTCAAAACCTTTTTTTTTTTTTACATTTTTTCCATCATAAATGCGAAGGATACCTTTATAAATAATTTGTTTAATACAACACATGTTATTTCTAATGCATCAAACTAAACAATTTATAAAAATATTCTATGTATAATAATACAAGCACAACTAATACAAGTATTAGTAATACGAGCATTATTAATATATTCTATTTAACATTATTCTTATACATTCTACCAAACGATGTCGATTGCTCTTTCTTTGTTTGGTACTTTCATGTTACTCCATTCGTCTCATTTTAGTTGTCCGGTATATTAAAAATAGTTATTAATTTAAATAATTAAGAGAAAATTAATTATTCTTTTCCAACTTTGCCCTTAGCATTAATTATTCTAGAATTAAGAAAGACGTGTATAAATAAAAGTCTAATTATTTATAAGGAATATATTAGTTAAACAACACTTTTAATTATTTCTTTCTTAAGAATTCTGTCAAATCTTATCATGACAACTAAAATGGGACAGAGGTGCTACTTACTTTCTATATCTCAGTTATGTAACACTTTTTCTTAGTTTGTCTCAAAAAAAGACATATTTTCATAATTTGAAGTAATTGAATTTTAAATTTTTGTTATTCTTAATAAAATAATTTATTAAAGTCTATGTACGTTCTATCCTTTTTAGACTCACTTTGTTGAATCTCACTGAGTATGTTATTATTATTGTTAATAAAATAATTTATATTCATAAAAATATCTAAGATGTGTTTTAAACCACAAATTTTAAGAGGTTTTTTTCAATGTCAAGTGATATCATAGAAATTATTTTTTTAAAAAAAGATTTCATAGAAATTGGAGAGAATTTATTATATTTAAATTTGAATTTGAGACTTTAAGTTAAATAGAAAATAATTTTATTCATTTCATCAAATTCTTTGATGGTAAGAAGATATAGTATATGCCATAATGTTTGTGAGCTATAATGTGTGGCTTTTAAGTAGTTTATATGTCTTTTTTGTTGTTGTTAGTTATTATGTAAGTTAGGTGCTACATTTAGATGCGCATTTTGAGATGGATGCGTTGGTGTTGTTTGAGTTCTTGGTGATTAAGAAAATGTGATGGTTAATTACCCCCAAAAAAAAGTTTAAAAAAGTCTGATAACGACTACTAGAATTATTAGGTACGACATTTGCAATTGCTAGTTTCCTACTCTTCGTTTTTAATTTATGTGACATAATTTAAATTTATATTGAATTTCTTTAAGAGAAAAAGAAATGAAAAATGTTAAAATTTGTCTTTTTGAATATGATATACCATTTGTATGACTATAGAAAAGAATTAAATTTATGGTATAAAACGTATCTAACATTTGTATGATTATAAAAGTATAAAATAGATCAAACTAAAAAAAAAGTATGTTACATGACCTAATGACCCTAAAGGTCATTTTTGGCATTTCTGATAAAAATCATCTTTTTACTCCTCCCAACAGCTTCTCCAAGTCATGTTTGAAAGGTTTTGAAAGTTGGTTTTTTGAAAATCTTGTAAAAAGTTGAGTTTTTGCTAAAGAAGTGAGTTTTGAAGGTTAAGTTGTCAAATTTTGAATTTTCAAGTCATCTGGAGATCCGAGCCTCGGAATTGAATTCTGTAGATTCGGCCAGTTCCAAAATGTGGAAATTGGTCTAGCAAAGTTGTCAGAATCAGATTTGGAGTTGTTATGTTGATTTTAGGTCTGAAGATAAAATTTTAGTTTAAAGTTTGATTTTGGATAATATTTTGAGTTTCGATGCTCAGATTGGATTTCTGAAGGTTCTATTGATTTCGGGTGGTGATTTTAGTATGAGAATGAGTTTCATCATAATTTTTAGGTGTTCTGATAGCATTTTAGTATTTCAAGTGGTCTAAACTAGTTTAGTTGCAACTTATAAAATTCTGGGTCAAGGAGACCTCATAATCGAGTTTTGACGATTCCATTGAGTCCAGAATATCGAATTTAGTTGGGTTGCATATATGATTTGCATGTATCGGGTTCCGAATGAATTTCGAGGGTCCTTTCTGTAATTTTGTGCTTTGTGCTAATTGTTGATATCTGGTGTAACTGAACTCTAATGTGCTGACCTCCACATTCGTGTAAGGTGGTCCGTGTTTGCAGAAGGTTAGTCCTATGACCTTCGTGTTCGCGGAGGTCATGGCCGCATTCGTGGAGGGTTAAATGACCCTTGAACGGTAACTCCTTTAAAATGATGGATTTTGTTAGAATTCCACTATTTTCAACATTTTGAGCTCGAATTTGGGTGATTTTACAGGGAATTTTCGAGGAAAATCATTTGGGTAAGTTATTTTCAACTCTTTCTTCAATTTTAAGTTATTTTCAACTCTTTCTTCAATTTTCATTGATTAATTTTATTGTTAACATCAAAATTGGGGATTTTAGGGATTTCATTGACTTGGTTTTTCAAAATAAAAATGGTGATTGTGAGCTCATTTTTACACCTTTTTTTAAATGATTTTTGCCATTAGATTTCTAAAACCTCAAGAAATATTTTTATGTGAAAATTTTAAAATTTTCGACTCATTTTCCAATATTAAATTTTGGATCATTTTACCCTTCTTTTTTGAATTGCATGATTTTGGTGTCATTAGCCTCTAATTATGATTGCAAATTTATTTTCGAAGATTGTGATGCTTTGGAGTACAATTGAAAGGAAAAAGCTAATACAAGTATATTTCTAACCTATGTTAAGTGTGTTGAACCTTATATTTCCTAATTGTTGCTTTAGATAAAATGTGAATTTGATTGAAATGTGTAATTATGTGATATGACTTGTGAAATGAGAGAAAGTATTGTCCTTGATGTATTACTTGAATTGATATGGAATTTCGTACATGGAATATGATACACATGTTGTGAGTTAATTATTGATGAATGATGATGTAATTATTGAGCTATACTGAATATCATTCTGTTGAGCTATACATTATACATCATGTAATATTATATCTCATTCGTTTATCCTTTATTTATGTGCTTATTTGGATTGTGAAGAAGAGATGAAAGAGAGATATTGACTTTTGGAACCAAAGTCTCTACCGATCAAGGTAATTAAGCGAGATATTGATACTTAGGGCTGACATTTCTACCTATTTGTGGTTTTGAAGAGGTAACATTTTGACGGCCGAGGTCATTTTCGGGGTGTGATATTGCTGAGGTCATTTTCGACAGCCGAAATAATACTCCGTTGTGATATTGCCGAGGTCATTTTTGGCGAATGTATGATCTAAGTGAGACCCCCACAGGTTCCAGTGTGAGTTGATCAGTAGATGTATCGTAGAATAGACATGTATCACGATTATCTGACATTGCATTTGCATAATATTGCACCCTATTCATTATGCCAGTGTAAGTGAATTATCGAGTTACTTGTTTATGCCTATAAATTATAAATATGTGCTCCTTGTGACCAAGGCACCTTGAAGTTGTAATACTGTCTTTGTTGTGCAACAAATTATTAATATGTTTGTGTATGTATACATTATATGTTGTATGGGTTGGGCCTTCTTGCATGCAGGCTTGTAGTTTCAAAAGTATGTGGTTGAGATGGAAGGAGTACTTGTGTTCTTCACTGTTTTACTTAGATTTAGATTATATTTGTTAGGTGTCATGCATGTTGTTGGGTATTCATCGTTGATTCTACATTTGTGTAGGTATTGAGCCTGGTATCTCCTAATATCTCATTCCTTATTGGGTTGACCTTTGAGACAGTTTGAAAGGTAACAACCATTCCTTTTTGGTATACCTTCAGACTTTTGATTACATTTTGTTTTTGTTCTACTGAAAAGCAAAGACATCGAGACTTGAACTTATTTTTTTAAATTCTGTTATAGTAGAGGCCTATGCACGTGACTCAAATTGTGGGATGATTTTAGATTGCGATATTCATGCCTTATGCTTGTTCTTTTCTTTTTAGATTGTATTATCATTTTAATTTCCACATTTCTATAGTTATTCTTGCTTAGGCTGACTTGCCTCTGTGGATAAAGACAAGTGTCATCATACCCGATTTCAGGTCATGACATAAAAATGGTCAAATTCTAATTTGTTTCATTCAGTTCCACTCTCAAATTTTGCAAATTTATTGATAAAGATTATGTAGTTATAAGTTCAAATAGGTAAAGCATTTACCTCGTGCAAAATATTACACCTTGAGTTATTTGTCCTAGCAGATAGGAGAGGAAGTAGCAAGGATCGAGAAAGTTCATTTCAACCCTTTTTGTTAGTCCCTCAACTCGATGGTTCGAGTAGCTCGAACTT
>DF363289.1:0-23051 GCA_000787875.1 Solanum virginianum
TAACGTTACATCTTTTCGCTACCTTTCGTCGTCGGTAATCCCAAACCTATCACAACTTAAACCACACCATTCTTCGTCCATTTATACACAATATCAACCTTCAAATAGTCTCATCAAAGTACTAAATCAACAATGAAAAATGTGGAGCAACAGCCCTATACACATCAGTCCACAAATTCAATCAACAACACAATTGCGACATCATATGGAACTCACTTATATGGACTGTAAAGGCAATCAAACAGCCTGGTTATACCACTTACAACCTATCCTTTGTTAAGTACATAAGTAATAATTCATAATACAGGAAAACCAAAAGAGAAAAAACTCATAATCAACAAGAAAAGTACACAGCAACATCAACAACACATGTTGTCCAGAAATTTCAGCATCAACACAACCAATATATTCTCTTGCTTACTATGAGAAATTTACACTAAACATATACTTAAGATTTCTTACCTTAATCTTTAATATTAGAGTGTCCTTGAAGAACCCTAGAAGGTTTTCTTGGCTGCTCTTAGATATAAAGAAAGGAGAATATAATATTTCTCTTAGAAGCTTAAAATGTATCCAAACGTTAAGTGAAATGTTTGCTGTTTTTTGACACCTTTAAAGGAGCAAATTTGGCCGACCTTGGCTTGTGTTATCGCTCTATTTCTAACAACATCGAAGCAACATCACCTCATGCATAAGTCAAACACAAGATACCCAACACCCCAGCATGATAATGGCTTGTGTTATTAACCATATATTAGTATATGTTAGAGATCTGGTGATGCAGCACCTTGAGCCTTAAGCTTGGGCCAAAATGGACCTCTAAACAGTTGGGCCTTTGCTGCATAAATTGCAGATTTTTCCCTCTCTTAGAGTTTAGGCCCATTTAGCTAAGTAACTTAAAATGTAGTTGGGCCTTTGTCTTCTTTCACATTGGGCTGAAAATATAGCCCATTTATAGTACTAAAATATAGCCCAAAGATACACCCTTAACACGGATTCCCTTCACAATTAGACTTGAGCAAATTCAACGTTGGGTCTCGTCTCCGTTCGAGCTCGCAAGTTTGAGCTAAGCAAGTACCTGACTCACCTGCTAGCTTCCTAAGTCCTATAAGCACCTCAATTGTTTTCCTTTGTTCAGGGTCTTAGTCCCCTTAAATTGACGCAAAACATGTATATGCGCAACTTTCTTAAATTGTAGATACACACGACACCTTTTAACGCGAGATGCAAACACTTTTAAAATTGGCACTAATTTGAAAGTCCATATTATGTTTCATATGTGTAGTACAAATACTTATAATGTTTGTGGGGTGTTACAAATACGGAGTGAATTTGGGGAACTACTTACCTTTAGGGTTTATGATTGATAATAGGGGTCAAATGTTATTTTGACCTCTTATATAAGCAAACTGGGTCAAAATTGAAAATCTGTTGATCGGGGCTATGAGACCCCGATTACGAGTCATAGGCCATCCTGCGACTCGTAGATTGCAGTCTCGTAACAGTCCCAACACTTGCAAAAATTTTGGAATCATACCTAGCCACTACGAACCCCTCTTACGACTCATAGTAGACTCTACAAATTGTAAGGTTGGCTCATTGTGTATGTGTCAACTTCTGATACTTATTCATTTTCTCTACGATGCATGACTACAAGGCGTAGTGAGAACTACGACTCGTTGGCCTGATCGTAGAGGATACTCAAAGTGCCATTTTTCAGATCTTCAATTCTTCAATTTTCACCTACAATCCAAATCTCAAAACACAACAATTCCAAAAATATTGCAACTGGACCAATGTCTTTCAACATAAAAACAAACTCACACCTTCTACCAAAGAATCTAAACAACCAAAAATACTTAAAACAAGCCAACAATTATCAACAATGCTTGGGTTGCCTCCTAAGAAATGCCTTGTTTAACGTCGTGGCTCGATTATGTCTTTGTCCTTCATCAACTATCATCAAGGGTCCATGCCTCACTCTTGCACTCATCTGGGTGTTTTATGGATTGGTGAATATCGAACATGACCTCTGCATCATTAACCTTAAACTATAGTTGGCCTTAATCCATATCCATTAGGGCTCTCCCAGTGGCTAAAAATAGTCTCCCCAAGATGATGGGCACCTCAAAATCAACTTCGCAGTCAAGGATCACAAATTCGCTAGAAAGATGAATTTATCAATTTTAACAAGTACATCCAAAATGATTCCCTCCATCTTTTTAATGGTTTGATCCACCATAAGCAATAGCATTCTTATCGGGGTAGGATTACCAAGGCCAAGCTTTTTAAATACAGCAAGACGCATTACGTTGATGCTCTCTCCTAAGTCACAAAATGCTCTTGCAAACTCAACATCACCAATGGTGCAAGGGATGGTAAATGCACCGGGGTCCTCTCATTTTTAGACAAGGTATTTGGTCATAATCGCACTATATTGTTAGAGTTCTTGTGATAACTCTTAGCTCATAGTGCGCTTCTTGGTCACAAAATCCTTCATGTACTTGGCATACCCGAGCATTTTCTCCAAGGCCTATAAACGGGAAATATTTATAGAGAGTTTCTTCAACATCGAGAGGAAGTATTTGAATTTACCCTCCTCTTCCTTTTTCTTGAGCCTTTGAGGGGAAGGGGGAGGAGGTTTGGGAATTTATTTCCATTTCTCATTCTCCCTTACCTCTTCCTGTTGCATCCCATGAACCTTCGATCTTCTCCCTCAACCATGACTTCACTACCCAGACCCTTCTCATCCACTTCATCTACAAGTACCGGTATAGTGGGATCTATGGTGTTCTTGCCACTCCTAGTCATCACCGCCATGCAATGCCCTTTATTTTTAGGATTTTGAACTATATTGCTTTGCAATGTACCCTTTTAGCGTTGGCTCAATTATGAAAACACTTGCCTAAATTGTTGTTCAAGTTCCATAATCGCCATCGATTGAGTCTATATTTTTTGGTTAATACTTGAAATATCCGCTTTCATTCCCTTTAAAGTTTCATCTTGGTGGTCAGCTCACTTTAACAGCTTTTCAAACATCTCTTCGATCCTGGAGCTACTTGACCCAGCATCATGGTTGTGAGGAGGCACATAGGGACCATTCTTGTAGCCCTCTCTTCTTCCCCACTCTATGCCTGGCACTTTATCTCTCTCTCATAGTATCTACCCTGGTTATCTCTATACATCCCATCATAGTTGAAGTTTCGACCTTGATTCCCAGATCCTTGCCTCCAATAGTCCGAATTGGACTCTTGGGAGTTGTTCCAGAAAATGCCGCTTGGTTGCTTACAAAACCTGCATCCTCATCAAAGGAAGGATTATCATAGGTAGGACTTTCGGAGGATGGTGAGTGACTGCCTTGACACATGCTTGATTTTGCTTTAAAACCAATTTCATACTTGTGCAAAGTTGAGCAAGTTGTTCAGTGATCTCTTCGTTCATCTTTGCTTGCTCATTGTTGGCGTTGACCGCACAAGCAGATTTCATCATACCTCACTCTCATTAACCCCATGCGCTATTTGTTTTAACCACTTGCTCTATCATTGCGGCTATCAATGTAAAGGTTTAGTCTAGGAACATGCCTCCCATGATTGTGTCGGTGTAAGCTTCACTATTCTCATCAAGTGCCCAATAGAAAATCTCAACCAAGGCATCATCAATAATCTTGTGATCAGGAACCATCCTTAACAATTTAGTAAACCTCTCCCATGTTGTGCTAATAGAATCACCCATCAATTGCTCAAAGTTATTGATTTGGTCCTTGAGCTTCAACTTCTTAGAGCTTTAACTTCTTAGAGCTTGGGAAATATCTTTCAAGGAATACTCTTTGAAGCTCAGCCCAACTTGTGATAGTACCCGAAGAAAGCTCGGACAACCATATAGCTGCATTGTCAATCAATGACAGTGGAAACACTCTTAAACCAACAGTATCGAGAGAAAGGTTTTGTGTCCCCATGACACTCTTGCAAACAAATACCATATTTTAAAGATAATGGTGGGGATTCTCCGAAGGTAGCCCTATGAATAGTCCATGGTTTTGGAACATTTGGAGCAATCCAATCGACACTATAAACTTAGTATCTCTCGGTAAAGGACGTAGTACTATGGCACCGATAATATCCATGGTAATAGGGTTCAATCGATGTTGATTCCATCCATAAGCATTTTCATTGAAGTCCCTGAGTTGTGTTCTTTTACCTGTTTGTTGTGGATTCTCTCCTCAACCTCGATATCCTCATTCGTATTCATATCCTCCTCAACCTCGATATCCTCATTCACTTGAGCCATTCTTCTTAGTAGCCGGTGGATCTCCAAATGGAGTGAAGCTAAGGGATTGTCTTGGCTCCTTATGTTGGGCATACAACCTAGTACACCCTGCATATAAAATCAAACAACAAAAACCAAAACAAAAGTAAAATACACGAGACTCTAGAAATCAATACTAGAACTAACTAATAGTGAAATCAAATCAAAACCTAGTGGTATTCCCCGGCAACGGCACCATAATTTTTGAAGATGTTCATGCTCCAATAAGAAAACGGTCGCTATCAGCAATTAACCTAACCAAAGGTTAAGGTCGAATCTACAAGGAATACGGGGCTTAACTACAAGATTTCTCTACTAATCGTTTCAAGCATCAATAACTAAAATCTCTAAATGGGAGGGGGGTGTTGTGATTCATAAAAAAAAGTAAAATTATGTCTATACTACTAAGTGGGAAACACTCACTTTTAGGAACAACTTGGGAATTATGTTACCCATGGTTCGTTGACTCGATTACCCTAGGTAATATAACCACAATTGAAGATTAGCATGCAGGATGGTAACTTAGGTTCTTCCAACCCTCTTGTGAAGGTGAAGGTCGAATTTCACCATGGCGCTTGGTTGGCAACTATGGTGTGTCAACTAACCATTACCAATTGTCCCAGTCAACCTCCCCTTGGTTAGGTTCGGTTGATTAGATAAGAAGACATCGATCGAATCCTATCATCTACTTCCCTTTTCCTATTCGTCACTACCTTGGTCGAGATCGTGATAGTAGGCGGGTTTTGGTGTTGGCCACCACCAAACAACAATCATTATGAAGGGAAAGAGATGATACATACAAAACCCCAATCATAGAAAAGCAATCAACCTAGGATATCTCAACTCAACTACCCATGGATCCCATAACCCCAAGTTGTGGGTGCTTAGCTACTCATGGCTAAGGCAAAACACATAAAAATGCAAATAATAGACAGAGTTGAGAGTTTTACCAATAGAATAAAAAGTGAAAACACCACAAGTTGCAAACCCACAAGCTTGATAGATATCGAAAGTGTACAGCACAAGATTTGCAATCACCAAAATGGTAATAATGCACAAACAAGACATAAATGAGAGTTTTACTAATAACAATGAAAAAAGTAGGCACCATAAGTTGCAAACCCAAAAGCTTGATTGATCAACAATGAGTACAACGAAAGATTTGCAATCCCAAAAATGTATTTTCCAAGAGAAAATAGTAAACTAATGTAAAACAAACTAAGAAAAGATTCAAAACATGATTTTCAAATGTCTCCTGGTCGAACTCTTTTCTAAAACCCTAACATAAACTATATAAAATATTTACAAAATGACCATAGAATTTATACAGAAAAGACAATTGGCAAATGATAAGTCTCACAGGTACGACTCATAGGATGACCTACGAGTCGTAGCTGAGGTCTCGTATCAGATTCTTAGCATCTTAGACTAAACTGGTATAACCCATAGGTACTAGTTGTCGCTTGAGCTGCTACTTGTATGTTCCTCTCGTAGTGTTGTTCTTCAGTTTTTGGTTCAATATTTTGCCTCTCTGATTCCTACTACAAGTCCACCTATACGAGTCATAGTGAAACTTATGACTCATAGGATGGCCTCGTATAGGTGACCTCCACTTAGCAAATTTCTAAATTTTTTATCTCCAATTCTTACTACGACACACCCTATGACTCGTAGCTTAGGCTACAACTTATAAGTGTGCTCGTATGTCCTAAGCTTCAGAAAAATATACAACTTTTCTTCAAAATCATGTCAACCTAACTTTTCTGCAAGAAAAACACAAAAACACATAAAAACCATACAAAGCCACATTAAGAACTCACAAAATCTCTTGTTTTAGGCATCAAATGTGTTGTATTTTGACAGTACATCATATGGTCCCAAGCTACTCAGACTTCACTGAGGCCCATAACTACCCACACCCCATCTAAAAAGAGGTGCATTTTCCCCATGCACATAGTCATAGCAACACAGAGAATAAGGTGTCAAAAATCATACATGGGGGCCTAAGCACCAGTGTGTGGCTAAGTCTGATCACCCTCAACCTACGTGATAGTCTTCTCAATAGTAGTACTCTGTTCGGAGGAGGCAACACTCAATTTCTTAAACTTGTCATCTCTCTTCCTCCTATTTTGACTCCCTCAAGACAAGCTCGAGCTCCTCTTACTCTATAAGCCTAGCACGTGAGCGTATGATTTTTAGATCATCATACTTTATGCGAGGTCTCTTCTCGTGGGAAGGATGGATAGGCACCTCAGGAGCAAAAAGATCCACCAGGAGTATGGACTCTTATAGTGTCACCAGTGTTGCCACATAATTTTTGATGATGTTCATGCTCCAATAAGAAAGCGGTTAGGGTCGAATCAAGAGGGAATACAGGGTTTGACTACAAGAATTCACTATCAATCATTTCGAGCATTTATAACTAAAATCTCCGAATGGGAGGGGAGGGTTTATGATTTGAAAACATAAATAAAATAAATACTATGCTACTATGTGAAGAAACACTCAAATTTAGGGACAACTTGAGAATTGTATTCCCCATGGTTTGTTGACTCGATTACCCTAGAAAATATAACTATAATTAGGAATTCGAATGCAGGACAGTAACATAGGTTCTTCCAGCCCTCTTGTGAAGGTGAAGGTCGAATGTCACCATGTTGCGTGGTCGGCAACCATAGTGTGCCAACTAACCGTTACCCATTGTCCCAGTCAACTTCTTCTTGGTCAAGTTTAGTTGATTAGATGAAAACACATCAATCGAATCCTGTCATTTACTTTCCTTTTCTTATTTGTCACTACCTTGTTCAGGATCATGATAGTAGGTGGGGTTTAGTGTTGGCCACCACCAAACAACAATCAAAATGAAGGGAAATAAACAATATATGCAAAACCCAATCATAGAAATGCAATTAATCTGGGTTATCTCAAGTCAACTGCCCATGGTTCCCACAACCCCAAGTTGTTAGTTCTTAGTTACTTATGGCTAAGGCAAAACCAGCAAGAATGCAAATACAAAACATAGTTGAGAATTTTACCCAAAACAATGAAGATAGATAACACAACAAGTTGAAACCACAAGCTTGATAGATGGAGAATGAATATAATATAAGATTTGCAATCCCCAAAAGTGGGTTTTAATATAGAAAATGAGAATCTACACTAAAACCCTAAAATATTCTAGGGAGAATATTCAAAGTCTCAAGTCTAGAATCTCTCTTTAAATAAACCCTAACATAATGTATATATAGTATTTACAAACTTAACCCTAAAAATTACACAGAAAAGACAGCTAGCAGCAGGTACGTCTCACAGGTATGAGTCTTAAGGTGACCTACGAGTCATAATTAGGGTCTCGTATCAGGCACTTGGCATTTTGGACTTGACTGTTACAACTCACTGGTACGAGTTATTACTTGGGCTACGACTCGTTTGCTCTTCTCGTAGTCTAGGCCTTTAATATTTGGTCCAAAATTTTGGCTCTCTGTTTCTTGCTATGAGTCCACCTATACGAGTCCTAGTGAGACCTACGACTTGTACGGTGGCCTCTTAAGGCTGACCACCACTTAGAAGATTTTTGACTTTTGCTCTCTGTTTCTAGCTATGAGATCACCCTACGACTTGTAGCTTGGGCTACGACTCGTAGGTGTGCTCGTATGTCCTGCACTACAACAAAATCTGCAATTTTCTCCCAAAATCATGCTAACCTACCTTTTCTTCAATAAAAACACATTAAAACCATAAAAAGTCGCATTGAGAACTCACAAAATCCCTTGTTTTAGGCATCAAATGTGATGTATTTTGACAGCACATCAACACTCTCAACTTAGAATTGGGTCTTATCCTCAAGCGACGACTCAATCTAAGCAGACAATGAGAGATACATAGTAGCTATACCCATGGCATATACATTATTTACTCTAATTCAGGTACCCAACTTTCATTTTCAAAACTAGATTGCAAAGCTACTAAGCAAAACAAAAACATAAGGATGTACCTGGCAACACAACTATGACAAGCTAAGGAGCATCTACCATCCGCAATAACTGGGTTAGTCATATGCTAATCAAGCAGTGCAAATGCCCTCATAGAAAAGGACTCCCTCTTACTTACTCCAAAAGCATCTAGAATTCAGGGAATGAGCAAGTATTCTCACTCTAACAAATGAAATTCATGCAAAATTACTATCACCATAGGCTTACCTCTATAATCAACTTCTGGATTGGTGACAAAATGGCTTTGGATCACTTTAGGACTTAATGGCTTGTAACATAGGCTCATGGGGCTTTGGTATGGCATTTTAGGCAAGTAGTGATTAAAATCTATCCTTGTACCATA
Organism: Solanum virginianum; assembly: GCA_000787875.1. Classification (NCBI taxonomy): domain Eukaryota; kingdom Viridiplantae; phylum Streptophyta; class Magnoliopsida; order Solanales; family Solanaceae; genus Solanum; species Solanum virginianum. The sequence continues at coordinate 8,641 of DF363289.1, forward strand.
TTTACCCATACTTTTACCTTCATGACTCAACCATTTTCACTAAATTTACCCTTACTTCATTTTTGCAATTCTCTTCAATCCAAGACACTTTTCTTTTCTTTTTCCTCACCTAGCTCATGTCTTTTCGTCTCTTTCTTTATTTATACTTCATTTTTGCAATTCTCTTCAATCCAAGACACTTTTCTTTTCTTTTTCCTCACCTAGCTCATGACTTTTCGTCTCTTTCTTTATTTACCAACTAACCACCTCATTTTCATTACTTTATCATAACAAAGGTCACTCTCAACTTAGGCTTTTAGCCTAAGGTGAAGCATACAATATCTATTCCCCAAACCAGGGCAACCATTTGTAGCCATCCTCAACTTAGGCTTTCAGCCTCAATCAAGGTTCACATGTTCAAGGATAGACCAAGGCCAATATCAAGGTATTTCATAAAACAAGGCTAAGCTAGCTAGGTGTCCAGGAAGAATAAGTGAATGAGAGGCTCAAACATTTGCAACAAGGGGTTCACGAACATATTTGGTAGGTCATTTAGGCAAAAGTGGGCTCACTAGAAGAACAGAGGCCTAAGATCCCTTCCAAAACAACCACATCACCAAACCAATCTTAGAGTAATAAGGCAAGTTCTGAGTCCATACATGATATATAAATGCGGTAAAATAAGCTCACAACACACATGGCATTGAACACAAAATCAAATATAACTCACAGGTCATGCTTCAAGTCTCAATGTACCTTTTCATTATTAGAATAAACTTCACCAGATAATCAATATGCATGATTGCATCAATAACCAACAATCTCAAAAAATATTTAAGGGTACCGAATTTTCATCAAAATTTAAAAAAAAAACATTTAAAGACTATGTATACGCCACAAGATAATACTATTATGTATCTACCAATTATCTATACTACCTAGACATACCGGTACAACAAAAAATTAAACATCCAGAAGGAAAAAGAAACACGACTAAGAAAACCTTAGGATAAAAAATAGGAAAAATTATAGACTTAAGGTTACACAGACTTCACCCTAACCCATAACTTCCCACACCCCACCAAAATAAGATACTTTGTCCTCAAAGTAAAATCACATATTAAAAACAAATATCCAACACACACACACACACACACATATACTAAAAACCAAAATTTCAAAACCAAACATTCAAACATAATTAAAAACAATATTCAAAACAAAACACTTAAAAGTATCCAAAACATCAACAACAAAAAAAAAAGAAAATATTATCTGAAATAAGGAACAAAGTATCCATAAACAACAAGTAAAGGCTGAGGTCAAAATATCAAACACTTAATGCTCAAGCACCAACATCTATCTGGCCAACAGGGTCCTGGGCCATGACCTCCTCCTCAGTAGTCTAGGCTGCAGCTACAAGTGAGCTACCCTCTCCATGTGTCATCTGTTACGCCCAGTCTCTCTATATGGCCGCCATAAGTAGTGACTCATGCACCACCTCCTCTGGTACCAGCTCCTCCTCTAGTACTGCTGGGTCATCAAGTCTAGGCCTCTTCTGGCTCATCTTTGGGTCATCCATCTCGAGGGGCCTCTTCCCGTGGGCATACGGGCGATCAGCTAACCAGTCAAAAACCTCATCACCAGCCGGTAGCCACCTCCGGGACTGCAACAGAGGCTGCTAACATCTACAATAAGTCAGCCTTAAACTTGGCCAACTCCTCTAGCACTACACTCGTATCAGCAAGCTGAGCACCCTCAAGCCTCCTCTAGACTCTCACCTCGAATACATCTACACAGGCATCCACCGCTCTAACCCTCTAATATATCAAATCGCGAGCAAATGCCTTTACCCTCTCCTCTAAGTCCTATACGGTCTGACAAACCCATGGTCTGACCTGGGCCACTAGAGTCTGTAGCCTAAACTCCACTGTAGATACCCTACATACTAGTGCCTAAAAAGCAATAACAAAGATAAGAGAATCAACCTGCATAGAAGATGATGTTGGTGCAAGAGTACTGGAGGATGGTGCCGACTCAATCTCAATAGTTGGGGAAGGCTCTGCAGTAGCTGGAGGAGTACCGCTGGTGGCTGGAACTGGACCCTGAGTCTGAGGCTCAACTGGTAATGGATCTTGGATAGGAGGAGAAGTTGCCCGCTGTAAAGCCACTAGGTTTTCATCAACCTTGATCAGGCTGGGATCCATGGTGCGTAGGGCCTCTACATATGAGTCCAAATGGAGAGAAACATATACCCCAGTTGTATTGCATAATCTATGTATTAGGATGGGAAAAGGCACGCAGTCTGGGTATGGATTGCTGACTTATGAATCTGCTCTCCATAACATGAGCCCAGTCAATCGCATTACCAGCCATAATGCTAGCTAACAGCACAGCTCTCTCCAATGTGACCACATTATGTATAAATGTGGGTCTGATTCGCCAATGGATGATGGACCACCAAAATTTTTCTCAGAAGGAAAGGTGGGACTTCACAATAGGATTAGTGTGATTAGTGACCACGCAGGCTCAGTACTAGCCTCACAAATATGACCTGCTATCTACCTTAGGAGCTCTATTTTCAACCCAACATCCTTCTCATTCACCGCCTTCCTTATCTTCGCAATCCAGTTATCATATTCAGTAGTAAAGCAGGGTGCACTATAGTTTTCCCCAAACTGGACCCTTCTGATAGTGTCTTCTGAAATGTTAACAATCTCACCCCGAACTAAAACTTCACACAGCCATGGTTATTCAATTACCTTCTTATTTCTAGGAAGGTCCCTGCGGATAGTAGGGTAGTAGGAAGCATAGAACTCCCAGACTAAATATCGAGCGTACTTTTCCAACTTCTGTGAAACCCACCCTAGCCCATGGCAATGAATCTCTACCTCCAAGTTTGGCACATTGTGCAGCCCTGAGTCCTTGACCCTCGATTCTTCGTGAAATTACCAGACCAGCTTCCTTTGGCCTTTTAGTTCCATCCCTTAATCATAAATCTCTTTCATGCCTGGTACATACCATCTCGTATTTTGGGGATCTGTGGACATGAAAGTATAAGTAGGGTTAGTCAGCTATTGAGGTGCAGTCTCCTCAGGTTAAGCCTGTGATACTTCAATAGAGTCTGCCTCAGAAAGTGAGAGGCCATCCTCCGACCCTTCTTCATTACCCTCCTCTTCAGACTGGGAGGGCGGGATGTGTCTGAGGCACATTTGCCGCAGGTCTAACCTTACTCTGTGGACTTCCACAGATCCCTCAAATTGCTTATCCCTCGATGGGTCATCTCTCAATCATCGGCCCAAAAGTTTAGCAGCTTCTTTTCTAGCCTTGGGAGCAATATAACCTGAAAAGTCGATCCCAAAAATACATCATGAGCACCATAGTATTTGAAATAGATAAAAACTTTCAAAAACAAATAACAATAGTGACCTAGACACTAAAAGAAAACTCTATAGATTTGCAGGTACGAGACACAAGTATGACTATTAGAGAGACCTATGAGTCTTATGATAACTTCGTAGCGTAGAGGTATCTGGAAAATGACATTCTGGACACAAGAATGAGCCTCAAGTATGAATCATAGGATGACCTACGAGTCATAGTCTGGGCTCACAGTTAGGGATAGCATACAATTTAAAACAAGGCAGATCCTAAGATTCCCTTACTACAATTCATAGTGGGCACCACGAGTCATAGGTAGGTCTCATATGGTAAGTGTTAAGGAACCTCAGGTGACTGTTACCTCCTACGAAGGGCCATTACAACCCATAGAGTGACCTACAACTCATAGTGGGTCCTCATAGTAGAAACTAGAACCCACCTGTGGTGCCTACAACTTTCCCACAAGAACCAAGGATCATGTAAAATAAAACTTAAATAGCATCGAAGCAATATGAAATCATGAACATACAAGCAACCTTAGACCTCATAATATAACAAGATTCCCCAATTTACATACTAAGTCACCCCATGATACCAATCTCTAAACTCATTCACAACAACAATCACTCAACTCAAGTAAAATCAAGGAGAGTTTAAAGATAATTACACACAAGAGTGTCACACTAAGACACATGCCAACAACCCAAAACTCCAAACTTGCATGTTTTTAGTAGTTAGCAAATTGGATTCATGCATTAACCTCATATATTCCATATATCCTCATCACATTCCTCCAACAAAAATGATTACACCATTCACAATCATATAAAAGAATTTAGATTGACCCCATGCCAATGATCATTTCCTTATGGGTATACTCAAAATTCTCACTAGATACACAATCATATATTCCATATATAACAACCATAACATGAGAATGTCGTAATCAAATAAGGGACTTACCACTTCAGAGAGTGAAGAACTAGAAAATTGCAATGAGAAATCAAAAAAAGGGGCCGAAAAACCCTATTGAGTTGGTGCTGGAAAATCTCATCGAAACAATATTGTGGATAGCTGCGACGGTGATCAAAACAGTGAATGGGGAAAGGGGTTTTTGAATTTCCATCTGGTTAGGGCAAAGGAAATGAAATTAGGGGTCAAAATGAATTTTGACCTTTTTTTATATCAAACCAGGTTACCTTTTAAAGTTTTGCAGATTAGGTCTACGAAACCCCATTTACGAGTCATGGCGTGTCCTACAACTCGTAGGTCCTTGTCCCGTAGCAGACCCAACACTTAAAAAAAGTTCAAAATCCATACCTGAGCACTACGAACCCTACTTACGACATGTAGGTGATCGTACAAATCATATGGTTGGCTTGTAGTGTGTGTGCCAAATTCAATCAAATACTATTTCCCTCTACGAAGCATGACTATGAGTTAAAGAGTGTGCTACAACTCATAGGTCTGCTCATAGAGGCTGCTACAAGTGCAATTTTGCTCACAGCTTCAGCTCTTAATTTCCTCCTACAAACCCAACCTCAAAATACAGCAATCTTTAAAACATCATAACAGAACCAATGTTTTTAAAAATTTTAAAAAAAAACATATTACTACCTAAAAAACTTCAATAACCAAATATACTTTAAACCAACCAAAAATTATCAAAGATACTTGGGTTGCCTCCTAAAAAGCACCTTGTTTAACATCATGGCTCGACCTTGCCATCATTAGTACTCAGAATTCTTCATGGGCTGATGAAGTCTCTCCTTTACTCCTCTGGCCTCTTCTTTGATCTCTTTACAAAGGCTCTAATTGTGCTACAAGTTGTTCAACCATGTCATCATGTCTCTGTATTGCCATTGCTTGTTGGTCCACCTTATAATTTATCTTGATTACATCAAACTTAATTTCTTAAAGTGTTTCCTCTTGCACACCCACATTCTTCATTAGTTGTTCAAGAATACTCTAGACTTTTGAAGATTTTTCTGTAACACATTATTGATGTGGTAGCTTGATCCAACTAACCACACCATCTTTTTTTGCACTACTAGAGCCTTCCCTTGACACACTAGCAGGAACAAACGGTTGATCTTGATATGGTAGGTACACTTACCTAACCGCAGACAATTTGTCCATGTATTCTATGATTTCATTAAATGCCTGCCTCAAAAATACCCAACAGTCACCTCTGAATAAGGTATCGGAATGGACTTGTTGTTTGGAACTAAGTGCTCGATAGAAGCTTGTCACTATTTCCTCATTTCGCAAACCATGATTTCGCTTTTTCCCTAAACACTCTTTATATCTATCCCATGCTGTAACTAATGATTCTCCTAGAACTCGTTGGAAGTTAACAATCATGTCCTGTATTGTTTTATTAGGATCGATCTCGATAAAAGTTCATGAGGAAGATCCTTTTTACTTCTCCCCAATTGGAGCGAAAATGTGATGGAAGGATAGACCACCACTCTGTAGCTTCACACCTAAGAGTCATGGAAAAAATTGAAAGAGTCATAGCTTCCCATGCTGGGTGTTATGTTCGAATAGCTCAACTTAATGTTTGTGTAAAGTTCTGTAAGTGAACCTGAGGGTCTTCGAACTCTTGCCCATAATACAGGATGCATTACTGCAATGATTCAAATAGATCGCCTGTACAGTTAGGGATAGCATACAATTTAAAACAAGGCAGATCCTAAGATTCCCTTACTACAATTCATAGTGGGCACCACGAGTCATAGGTATGATGACGAGCTTTTGTTTAGCCATTGTAATTTGTAGCCTACGATTTCTTGTCTGCAATCTAGTACACCCTGTAAGTAAAATAAAACCAAAAGACAAAAATAAAAGTAAAATACAACAAAGTTTAGAAATTAATACTTGAATTAACTAATAGTGCAATCAAGTCAAAACCAAGTTGTATTCCCTAGCAACAGCACCATAATTTTTTATGATGTTCACGCTCCAATAAGAAAGCAGTTGTTGTCAGCAATTAACCTAATCGAAGGTTAGGGCCGAATCCATAGGGAATATAGGGCTTGACTACAAGAAATCACTATCAATCATTTTGAGCATTTATTACCAAAATCTCCAAATATGGGGGAGAGGGGTTGTGATTTGAAAATAGAAATAAAATACATACTATACTACTATCTGAAGAAACACTCAAATTTAGGGAAAACTTGGGAATTATGCTCCCCATGGTTCGTTGAATCGATTACCCTAAACAACATAACTATAATTAGGAATTTGCATGCAGGACAGTAACTTAGGTTCTTCTAGCCCTCTTGTGAAGGTGAAGGTCAAATTTCACCATGGCGCTTGGTCAGCAACCATGTGGTACCAACGAACCGTTACTTATTGTCCCAGTCAACCTCTCCTTGGTATGGTTTTGTTGATTAAATGAGAAATGGCCGGCAACCATAGTGTGCCAACTAGGTGTTACCCATTGTCCCAGTCAACCTCACCTTGGTCAGGTTTGGTTGACTTAATGAGAACACATCAATTGAATCTTATTATTTACTTCCCTTTTCCTATTTATCACTACCTTGGTCAGAATCATGATAGTAGGCGAGGTTTGTTGCTGGCCACTACAAAACAACAATCAAAATGAAGGGAAATAAACAATTCATGCAAAACCCCAATCATAGAAATTCAATTAATCAAGGTTATCTCAAGTCAACTACCCATGGTTCCCACAACCCCAAGTTGTGGGTACTTAGCTACCCATGGCTAAGGAAAAACCAACAAGAATGCAAATACAAAACATAGTTGAGAATTTTACCCAAAGCAGTGAAGATTTATAACACCACAAGTTGCAAACCACAAGCTTGATTGATGGAGAATGAATACAATGTAAGATTTGCAATCCCCAAAAGTAGGTTTTCCAATAGAAAATGAGAACCTACACTAAAACCCTAAAATATTCTAGAGAGAATATTCAAAGTCTCAAGTCTAGAATCTCTCTTAAAATAAACCCTAACATAAAGTATATATAGTATTTACAAACTTAACCCTAAAAATTACACAGAAAAGATAGTTGGTAAAAGGTATGTCTCACAAGTACGACTCGTAGGGTGACCTACGAGTCGTAATTGGGGTCTCATATCAGTCACTTGGCATTTTAGATTTGACTGTTATAACCCACTGGTGTGATCTATTTCTTGGGCTACGACTCATATGCTCTTCTCGTAGTTTAGGCCTTTAGGTTTTTGTCAAACATTTTGGCTCTCTGTTTCTTGCTACGAGTACATTTATGCAAGTCCTGGTGAGACATATGACTCATAGGATGGCCTCAGAAGGCTAACCTCCACTTAGCAGATTTCTGACTTTTGCTCTCTGTTTCTGGCTATGAGATTACCCTACGACTTATAGCTTGGGTTAAGACTCGTAGGTGAGCTCCTATGTCCTGCACTACAGGAAATCTGCAATTTTAAGCCAAAATCATACCAACCTACCTTTTTTGCAATAACAACACAAAAATACATAAAAACCATAAAAAGTCGCATTAAGAACTCACAAAATTACTTGTTTTAGGCATCAAATGTATTGTATTTTGACAGCACATCACCAGTGTTATTGTCATATCAGCTCGAAGCTGCTAGATATACATCTGGATAGTTTTCAAATCTATTTGTCAGGCCGAAGAGTATTTTACGGCTCGTGAACTATGGTTTTATATAACATCCAAACCCTAGTTTACAGGATTGGGTTTCACAGACCAGTTTATGAGTAGTAAAGTGAAGTACAACTCGTAGAGTTGGTCGTAGAAAATATAACACTTAGAAAATGTTTTGAAAACTTATCTGGGTCAACGAGGCCAATTCACGACACATAGTTGTATCTGCGGATCGTAAAGTTTGCTTGTGAACTAGAGTGCATAAGTTTTTACTTACTAAAAATGTCTATGAATGGTGCACGGGTCGTAAAAGGATTTATAGACCATAGAACGAGTCGTAGAGGCACTTTCTGATGCTCTTCTCAGCCAAGAATGCCCAACTTAGCCATGGACCTGCATATTCTTCATAGAACACACTGTTACCCTATATACAACCAACTCGATGTCCAAGATTACAACCAAAATACAAGAAAATAAACTACCTATGAGTCCAAAAACTAAAAATAAAACTACCATTACAACTATTACATCAAAACCTTTGGTTGCCTCCCAAGTAGCAACTAACTTATTTTCGCAGCACAACTTAGACAAATTGGTTACTAGACTTCATCAATCTCCCAGACTTCATTCTTCTAATCATCTGGCCTTTTCATGGACTGATAGATATTGAAGACAACCTCTTCATTATTTAATCTAAACCTAAGTTGATTGACTTCCATATCCACTAGTGCTCGGCCTGTAGCCAGGAACAGTCTTCTTAAGATGATTAGAACGTCAAATTCAACTTCACAATCTTAGATCACAAAGTCTGCGGAAAACATGAACTTCTCAACTTTGACCAGTACATCATATAGTATCCCCATAGGCTTCTTCATCGTACGATCAGCGATCAACAATCGTGTGCTCATCAAAGTAGGGGTTCCCACTCCTTTTTGAAGACCGTAAGAGGCATTAGATTAATGCTAGAACCTAGATTACATAGTGCCCTTGCGAACTCCATATCCCCAATGGTGTAGGGTATGATGAAAGCACTGGGATCTTCTCACTTTTGGATCAAGGACCTCGTGGTAATTACACTACAATGTTGACACTCTTCGAAGAGCTCCTGAATCACGGTGTGCTTCTTTGTAGCTAGGTCCTTTATGTACTTCACATACCCTGGCATTTTCTCCAATGCCTCAATGAGAGAGATATTGATGGAGAGTTGTTTTAGCATGGAGAAAAAGTGCTTGAACTTGCATTCCTCCTCACTCTTTTTTATTCTTTGAGGGAAGGAAGGAGAAGGCCTAGGGATGGGCTTCAACTTATATGGCACATCAGCAGCTTCACTCACCCCATCCTTGCCATGATAATCTCTTGTGTTTGCATCCTTGGCCGTAACTGTCTCTTCTCGAACATTATCCTCATCAACTGGCATGGAAGTATCAATGGTGCTCTTGCCACCATGAGTAGTAACCGTCATGAACTACCCTCTATTCTTAGGGTTTTGAACTGTGTTGCTAGGCAGTGGACCCCTCTGACGCTGATTGAGTTGAGTTGATAACTAACCAAACTGTTACTCAAGTTGTTTGATAGCAACAGAATAAGACTCAATTTTTTGGTTAATACAGGAGATTTTAGATTTTATCCCTCTTAGAGCCTCAATCTATGTCTCATCTTTCTTCATGGGGCAATTACTTAGAAGTACATTTTGTGCTACAGCCCTTCCTATATGATAGAGAAGGATCCCATGATCCTGAATTGATCTTACCTGGGATCCCAAATCCTAAGTTTGTCTATAAAGAGCGGATCTAATTGTATTAGTTTCTATAATTGATTTACTCTGTGTAATACTAATCGATAGGACCTCATTGGTAAGTGTTACAAGAGCTCGTGCATTGGAACCCATGGTTATGGACCCGAATCCGTTAGTATGGAATATTTTCTTTCCCAAGTGAAATCCCCTAGTATATGAAAGAGCAAAAAAGTGCTTTCATTATTGTGGAATAAGAAGCCTTCGTATCTTAATGCACGTATTTAATTTATTCGGAGCTATTAGAGCAAGATCCACTTATAGGCGATGAAACATCTCCTCAATTCTTGAGCTACTTGCACGTGTGTCATGGTTATGTGGTGGCACATAGGGACCTTTTCTGAAAGATCCACTTACAGGCGATGAAACATCTCCTCAATTCTTGAGCTACTTGCACGTGTGTCATGGTTATGTGGTGGCACATAGGGACCTTTTCTGAAACCATCTTTGCAGCCCCAATCTGCATTTCTCTCTGGGCCTTTGTTCTGGTAATAGTATCCTCCGCAGTTGTCCCTGAAAGCTTCATCTTTGTTGAAGTTCCACGTTGGTTTCCTTGACCTTGTCACCAATAGTCCTGATTGGACCCTTGGGTTTAGTCCTGAAACCCCCCATCTAATCAGCAATAAATTATATGTCCTCTTTATAATAAGGCTTATCATACATGGGTGCGCGTAGAGGTTGATGAACCACTATATTGACTCACTCCTAGTTATGCTTCATCATCACCTCCATACCCAGGTGAATTCGGGCAAGCTTTTGCATAATTTCTTTATTTATCTTGGCTTGCTCTGAAATGACACTAACAGCATATGAACTCTTGGTAGATGCTCTGCCTCTCTGCCCCTATGCACGATTAGTCTTGACCACTCTCTCCATCCTTACTGCAATCCTTGTGAATTGCTGATATAAGAACATGTTCCCATGATAGTGTCGGCGTAAGCCTAACTATTTTTATGAAGGGCATGGTAGAAGATCTCCACCAAGGCATCATCAACTATATTGTTGTCCGGGACACTTCTCAAACACTTAGTGAACTGCTCCCATGTAGTACTGATTGAATCACCAGGAAGTTGCTAAAGTTATTGATTTGGTCTTTCAACTTGAGCTTCTTTGATCTGGGGAAGTACCTCTCCAAGAAGACCTTTTGAAAAATTCAGCTCAACTAGTGATCAAACTTTGCGGGAGCTCAGATAGCCATAGTGTTGCATTGCCTGTAAGAGACAATGGGAGTCCCACAGCATCCATAGATAGATTCAGTGTTCCCATCACACTCTTGTAGACAAATGCAACATTGTGTAAATGGCTATGAGGATCCTCCGATGATAAGCCTGCAAATAGCCAACAGTTCTGCAGTATGTGAAGCGACCCACTCGAGACTACGAAGTTTGTGTCAGTCGGTAGTAGTAGCAACACAATAGCTCCAGTCTCCTACATAGCCATAGGATTCAGCCTGTATTGATTCCACTGATAAGCATTGGCATTAATATCCTGAGGCTATGGAGCTATGTCCTCAAGAGGAGGTGAATTCTCATGATCAGCGTTCTCATTCTCGTTCATGTTCAAAGATGCAATAGTCGCATTCTTGGCATTATTTTGGAACATTCTCCTCAACATTCTACTGGTTGGTCTCTGGGACAAACAGAGTCAATGATCTGCCTCAACTTCGCATGTTGCGCATACACTACACTTACACCCTACAAAGAAATAAAAACAACAAAAAATGTAAAATGTAGGCAGTAAGGATTAATACGTAAATTAGTATGAATTAACTAAGTTTAGCTGTATTTCCCAACAATAGTGCCAAAATCTTGATGTCACCCAAGTTACACCTCCTTTTTTAGGATAAAGTGTTAGTTGTCAAGAAATTGAATCTAACCAAGGTTAGGGTCGAACCCAAGAAAATGCGTAGACTTAAGAGAATTCAAGTAATGCAATTTGAGTGATTACCTGACTTACTTCCTCGGGGGAAGGGGGTTGCAATGATCAAAGGAAAAGTAAACCTAACTAACACAAGAGTTAAATCAATATGGAGTGAAACTTGGGTAGTGTGTTCCCTATAATTTCCTAACTTAGTATCGCCGGATAACCTAATTCTTTTTTAGTGTGTAGCATGCAGGACGGTAAGTTAAGTTCAGCAAACCCTTTGGTCTAGGTGAATTTCACTATGTGACTTGGCCTATCTCTGTAGTAGGCAAAACAAACCCTTATCTATTAGTCCCACTACAATCTTCCCTTGGCCTAGTTCAGTTGATTAGACGAGAACACATCAATCAAATCCTTTTAATTAATCTTTCTTCCTATTCATTACTACCTTGGTCCAGTTAACACTAAGCTAGTTCTAATATTTGCCACCACTAGAAAACATGCAAAACAAATAGAGTTAATTAATACATGCATGCACACTTTTCAAGAATTATAAATTATCCGATTTTACCTTGTTAGTTCCTCATAGTTCCCACTACCCTAGTTATGAATTTCGCTACTCGTGATTTGTATAGATGTAAGACTTATGAATTGGAATATCATATTAAAGTACTTACATAATTGTATTAAGAACAAGCAAATCCAGCTTCAAGGAGAATCACAAGATTAAAGATGAAATTAAAGTACAAGTGTTTCTCAAAACTCTCCAATGTTATCTCACTATTTTTTTCTATCTAATTGTTGAGCTCTGTGTACCATACATAAACTTCCTAAAAACCTATTTATAATATTTGAAATACAAGTCCTAAACACAATAGGATAGTTGGGTAGGCATGCCTCACAAATAGGTTTACGGGTCGTATTGCATTCCACGGCCCGTAATCAGGGTCTCGTATAGTGTTGCTGGAAATATGGACTTCAAGTCTACATACTGCTCTATGGCTCGTAAAATGATTTACGATCCATAGGGGGGTTTCTCTAATAAATCTTCAGAAAGTCACTCATCTCTAATCCTCAAGGCACAAAACATGTTCTATTACTCAAAAATCAATTCATAACCCATTTGCATGTAAATAGAACCAACTTCAAAAAATTAGCCCCTCACTGGAATTATCCATGAAACCCACTTCACGACCCGTAGAGTGAACTACGACCCATAAAGGGTCTCGTACTGCATCAAATTCAACAACTTCTGTACTTTCCTCCTAAAATCAAAGTCAACCTTAGAATCCTACAAATATAACACAAAAATACATAAAACTAACAACATCGCATTGAGAAGACACATAATTTAAAGTTTTAGGTATCAAAAGTGTTGTATTTTAACAGCATATTACTAGAGTCCCTACGAAGAGATTCAGGACTTCGAAAGGTGACTTAAGACCCTAATATGAAATGAGCTACTCCTATGCATGATATAATGAATAATGAGATTTATGATCATGCTTATGATGATGTTATCAAGCATGAAATATGATGAATTATGATGACTTATGATGTTTTATGATAAGTATGACTCTATGTATATATTATGTACTCCGTAGGATGATGACTTAGCACCAAGAGGACCTTGGTAGATTTCATTGTCCTGTAACGACGTGCCACCATAGGTATGATGATATTTTCCCAATATGGGTTGCCAGTGGATCCACATAGCTTATGATATAACATGTAGAGTCTTACCTTGGCAAGTAGGCTCTCCTTTTCTTATTCTTGGGGCAACACATGAATTTCATGTTATAGTTCGCATAGTCATATTGTCGGTTAAAGTGACATTCCCACATATGTTCATGTTTTATAGTATCATGCATCATTACACTCATGGCATATTGTTATGTCAATACTTTCTCTACTTTGGTTCTATATATATGTGCCCTTGCTGATATATCATTACTATGTAATTTAATATTATATATTTATATTATACTGCATACCCACACACTTCGTACATTTGGATATATTAACGCATACTTTATGCCTACATTATATCACAGTGTAGGTGCAGGTGACTATTCTCCTTATTATCCTTGTGGCTAGACTTGGATTGCTTATAGAGTCTGATTGGGTGAATCCTCATGCTTCGAGGATGGATCCTATTTTCATCTAGCTTATATGTTATGTTGTGAATGTTTCTTATTTTCATTGAGGGTAAGCTTGGAACATGTCGAAGCCCTCACCCAGTCTATGATTTAGAGGCTTGTTGGATATTATGTATGATTCTATGGCTTATGTACTTCTTATGCTCTTATCAGTTTATGTCTCTTCTTAGCCTCCACTTATGTACTTCATTATTTATCTTGAATACTCATGATATGCTAAGAAGGCTAGTTTAGGGTTCCTTTGGGAATCTCATTTGTCGTGTTGTGCTTAGGGTTTAACTTGGGTTGTGACATCCACTCTACTATTTTATTTTTTTAAAAATAATAATTTTTTTAAAAGAAATATCTTTTAAATTTTTTTAAAAAAATAATCTTACTTAAAAAAACGCCCCCTCTCCCATCCCTCAAAAAAATTATATATTATTTTTATTTTTATTAAAAAGATGCCAACTTTTCGCTCTCTTTTTTGTAAAATATTTTTTCATGTTGTGTTGTGTTGTGTGTGTGCGCGCGTGTGTGTATTTATGTATGTAGGTATGTATTTGTTGGAAAGTACTTTTTTCTACTTGAGGTACTGATTATAAAAAAATTTATTATACAAGTTTCGCGGCAAGTAATC
>DF363288.1:3880-15538 GCA_000787875.1 Solanum virginianum
CATTCGAGGCGGGGCGGGGCGGGGGGGTTTAAAAAATTTGCGGGTTGAGCTTAACCCACCCCACACCCGCCCCATTGCCATCCCTACGTGAAATGATTTGCAAAATGAAATACTTTGTGAAATTATTTCAGAAATATGATACTTGTGAAATGATTTGAGTAATAAGATACTTGTAAAATAAAATGTGTTGAGGCGTGAGATGTTTTTGTGAAATGAAACACCATAGATGAATCATGGTTTGTGGCATATTTCGAGAACTAAAGAAATTTTAAAGGGTTGATGTTTGTGCTTAAAAAAAGGTTTCTTCGCGTTGAATGTTTTAAGAGGGTGTTTATCATAAAATTTGAGTTTTGAGAACTTTATCACTTTAAGACTTCTATTAAGTTGATCGTGCTCATTTTTTTTTTTTTTTGTGATGTTGGCATACATTTGTCCTCGTACTTCATATCATGGAACATGGGAAGTTAAGGTTATGAAAACACCTTTTTGCAAGAAAATATGACACATTTAAAATTCTTAAACATGAGTTAGGTAGTAAGAAGATGAGACATTGATTTTGTAAACCTTGGCCACATATTGGGTGGCAAAGTTGATGAGACGCTGAGATTGTGATGAGGTATATGGTCTGTGAGATCCTCATGGATCTTGTCTGAAAGCCTTAGCTCAGTAAGTGTATGTGTTAGGCTATGCAACAGTTTCAATTCCACCAGTACCACCCATGTATTGCATTCTTTCAATTTCACTTGAATTGCATATTATTGAGCTTTGATTATTGACCTATTTGATGATGTTTGTGTGTGCCTAGACTTGTATTTTTAATTGATTCACGCCATTGCTATATCAATTGATGACACCGATGCCGGACTTTCTTTCACGTGTGCAGGTGGAAGAGTTTCTAGTTTATAGCATAGTTTTATCAGTTCCTAATAGCCAGTCGGTCGAATTTATTGGTTACATCTGATTGTACTCACCTTTACTTTTCCATCCCTTTTGGATGCGGATTCTAGATAGGATTATCCTCGCAGCAACTGATCATTCTAGCAGAGATCCTATATCAGATTTGGTGTGAGATTCTGATGTCGCCTAAGTTACACCTCCTTTTTAGAGGATAAAACAGTCGTTGTCAAGAAATAGAACCTAACCAAGGTCAGGATCGAACACACAGAGAGTACGTAGACTCAAGACAAATTCACCAATATGTAATCTGAGTAGTTAACTGACTCAATTCCCCAAAGTGAAGGGTTTGCAATAATCAATGAGAAAATAAACTAACTAACTACCACAAAAGAAAAATCAGTATTAGAGAACAACTAGGGTATTGTGTTCCCCATTATTCCCCAATTCAGTATCCTGGATAACCTAATTCTTGTTTAGTGTATAGCATGCAAGACGGTAATTTAAGTTCACCAAGCCCTTTGGTAAAAGGTGAGAGGCGAATTTCACTATGCGACTTGGCCCATCTCCATAGTGTGTATTACTAACAATTATCTATTAGTCCCAGTACAACCTCCCCTTGACCTAGTTTGGTTGATTAGACGAGAATACATCAATTGAATATTGTTAATTAATCTTTTTACTTTGTTAGTACTTCATGGTTCACACAACCCTAGTTATGAATTTAGTTACTCATGCGATGTGTAGATGAAGAGATTATGAATTAAGAAGACATAACTAAACACTTACACAATTGAATTAAGAACAACCAAATCCAAAGTCAATGAAAATCACAAGCTTGAAGATTGAATTAAAGCATAAGTGTTCTCAAAGACTCTCTCACAATTTTCTCTCTAAAAATATTGAGTTCTCTGAGCACTTAACCTAAACTACTCAAAATTGACATGAATTGACAAGAACTTAGGAAAAATAACCTAAAAACCTATTTATAATAAGTAAAAACAAGTCCTAAACAAATTAGGAAAACTGATCGGCAAACTCCATGAAAGCACTTTACGACCTGTAATGGCTTCTACAGCTCATATTTGGGTCTCGTAATCAGCTACTGGAACTTTGGACTTCACTTCTACAATATCCCTTTATGACTCGTAAAATGTTTCATGACCCGTAAAGGTGTTTCGTCTAATAACTTTCCTGCAAGTACACTTCTCTGATCCTCAGGGCACGAAAGATAGTCTACGACTCGTAAACTGCTCCACGACTCATCTGCATGTTCGTAGACTTCAACTTCAACAAGTAGCCCCTTATTGAAAATCCTCTCGAATTATATCTACGACTCGTAGAATGTTCTACAACTCGTAGACTATCTTGTACAAAGTAAAAACTAGCAACTTCTGTAATTTTTCCTCAAGTCATAGCCAACTTGTAATCCTATAAATCTAAACACAAAAATACATAAAACTCATAAATATTGCATTGAGAACACATAAAATCCTAGGTTTTAAGCATATAAAGTGTTGTATTTAGCAGCACATCAAATTCAATGCATTCGAACCACTGTCAATTCTATCTTAATTTGTAGTCTTTACTTTCATTTAGAGATTGAGTTGTATGTACTATTCCAAAGTTGTATTAGATTCTCTTTATACTTGTGATACCAGATTTTTGAGATTGTAATTTATTGTGTTTCATTTCTTGCATTAGTGACTTGACTTCTCTCTTGGGAGTCTCATGTAGACTCTACTTTTCGGCTTACACATCATGTTGGGTGTTTTGGGAATGTGCGTCATCATGACCTCGATTTCTGAGTCGTGACAAGTACATTTGATCCAAAACTTCAATTGAAAAGTGTTAAAAAAATATTTGGATGATTTTGTAAATCAAGAGATAAAAATAATGGCATATATAGATAAGCCTTTTCTCAAATGACAATGGTATAGATGAGCCAAAGTTTGACGGAATGACTTGGGAGACCCTTGTACTTGATTCTTGTAAGGTGAACTCTTGTACTTTCGACTTTGTCAACTGAACCTCTAAACTCACTAAAATACAATATTTTAAACTTATTTCTCATCTAATATGTGAGGATGTAGTACATTCATTTGCCACATAGTATTCCATGTCATTTTTTAATGACACTTCAATTATTAGTATTATTTTTTTCAAACACATCAAAATTTAATATTAAAAATTAAACAATATTCAAAAGAAAAAGAAAGAAAGTGTAATTTTCTCTCTCTTATTGTACAACCATTTCCCCCTTCATCTTCTTCTTTCCTATTCTTCACTCCTCACACAAAAACAAAAAAAAAATCACCTTCTACTTCCATCAATTTTCATCTTCTTCATACCCAAAGACTTTATCAATCACAAAAATTTATTAGCCCTTGCACAGACTTTAAAGGAAGATTCTATTTATGTTGATTTCGTAAAAGGAAATATTAAGGAAACTTCAAGTTGACAAAAAATATATTTATAGGTAAATTTAAATAATAGATCTTGAAAATTTAAGTTTATAAAATGGTAAATAGATATAGTTTCTAGCAAAAACTTTTACTAATTTTTTTTATGGTTATGGTGGTGGAGTGTCCCCAAAGAATAAGGAGGA
The DNA here is from genome assembly GCA_000787875.1 of Solanum virginianum. Lineage (NCBI taxonomy): Eukaryota > Viridiplantae > Streptophyta > Magnoliopsida > Solanales > Solanaceae > Solanum > Solanum virginianum. Next base: position 7,383 of record DF363288.1, read on the forward strand.
GGGGGAGGAGGAGGACGGGGAGGATGAAATAGAAGGAGTGATTAATGAATGAGTTGAGAAGAAGAGAGAAGTAGTGTAGTGGCGGTGGGGCTAGGGTGGGTTGGGATTGAAGAAGAAAAAGAGAAGGAGGAGGAGGGGGCGGGTTTAGTGAAGGAGAAGGAGGTGATGTGTTTTTTAAAAAAAAAGTTATTATTATTGTTTTATCTAATAATATTGAGATTTATTTATTAAAAATGTGGTGTCGCTTCAAAATGCTTGTAATCACGCACATGTCTCACTCAGCTATTTTAAAGTCGCATAAGCACAGTCAATGGTCAGAGGAGTTTAAAATATTGTGTTTTAGAGAGTTTAGGGGTTTAGTTGGCAAAGTCGTAAGTACAAGGCCTCACCTTACAAACGGAGTCAAGTACAAGGGTCTCTCAGATCATTCCGACCCAAAATTTTAACGAATGACAAAAATGAGACTTTTATCAAAGTTTGATAATATATTTAAGCCTTTTTCCTAAAAGAACTACCTAATTACATAAATATTTCTACCTGAAATACTAATCCACTTTATAGTTTAAAATAACTAGGTATTGTCTCATCAATTTATAATAATTTCGTACCAAACTTTAAGTCAACTACACTAGTCCTTTTAGCATTCAAGCCAGATTCATATATCAAAGAAACTATGTACATGTATATTTGATACCAAATGCATTTTGACATACAGATAAATAAGAGGATAGGCGAATGAGAGAAAAGAGAGAAGAGCATAATAAGAGAGATGTGAGGGACAAAGTTAGTGTATCCCAGATACATGTAAATCACATTATACATATATATATAGAGAGAGAAGGTCAAATACATTCTAAATTACAGATATATATGTAGAGAGGCAAGCAAGATAGGAGAGAGACGAGTGATAGAATTAGTACATCCCATATACATGTGAATCACACTTGAATATGATGTATTTGAAATAAATTACACCTAATTAATTTGCATGTATTCGAGATATATGTATTTGAGTGCGATAGATACATCTATGTAGTAAAGTAAATATGGTATAGAAAGTAAATTTGAAAACTAAAGTGAAGACACGTAATTAAAAACCTAAATTAGTGAAATTTATATTATTTATTATTATAAAAATATAAATATTATAAAAATATAAATAATGCGTGTACATACACTATCTTTTACTTGGTTTTAATCTGAATCCCAAGACTATGTCACTTGAGCTTTTTGATGAATATTTGCTCGACAATTTCAGTTTTGTAGATTCCAACAAAAGAAGAAAGCCCAACTTGTAGAAAATTCGATGAAGAAGCCAACTTTTTTAATATTTAAGCTTAATAAGACTCCACAACTATGATTGTTTAATTATATCTCGAAATTGTAGTTTCATTTGCTATAAGTATTTTTGTTTGCATATTTCATTTACTAATGTAAAAATAAGGTTGGTACATACAAATTTTATACATACAATTATGAACTTTTCATTACTTATATCAACAATTGTATACAAATAGCTAATAGTCATGAATTTTTCATAATTTATATAAATCAAATGTATCAACAAATTGTATATAAATAAATTTGATAAGCATATATAAATTTTTAATTTATACAATTAGAAATCAAAATTATACAAATTCTAACAAAATTAATCAAACTATAACCGCGTTCAATAATTAACCAAAGTTATAGTTAAAAATATATCATAACCATTAAATGTTCATTTCCCATAATTTATTATTTAAGTATATTGATTTTTTTTGGCTTCAATATGCATATTGACATTATATGGACACCCCGTTGTCAATATTTTCATCCTGATGACTGCTCATATATTTGTCCCATTAAACATCAAACTAAACAAGGCCCATGACGTTTAGTTACACCAAACAAATTTTTCAATAAAATAAAAAAGCTATACAAAAGTGGCATCCAAATATACTAAAATTATATTTCACTTAAAAAAAAGTAGATATTTGTTCCTTATAAATAATTTCCAAACATTCATGAAGAAGAAATGGCTGATCCAAAATTTAGCTGCATGAGGAAAAATGATACTGAAATTTAAAAATTTTATCCCTAACTTTGACGCAACTCCAAAAATTTTAATCAGGTATGTCTAGTATTGTAACAGTAGAGCTGACCATTTCAGCCTGGACTATATGCATATATACATGATAGGGATAAAAACAAATAAATAAAGATGTAAATGTAAATGCACATGCACATTAATATTATAATAATAATAATAATAATAATAATAATAATAATAATAATAATAATAATAATAATAATAATAATAATAATAATAATAATAATAATAATAAAATATTATTAGGTCATTTAAAATGTGATTACTCATAGTTAGATATGAACTCTTTTTATTTAGAAAATGGTCAAAAATAATTTAAATGGAACAGATATGTCACACCCCGGGAGGGTACCCTTGACGTGACCGGCACTCAGAGACTATTGCTAGTCCCCGAGCGAATCACTTGGCCTCATTGTCACATCGACTCGACAGTGAAAGAAGAACTCAGAATGTAAAGACATCATATGCAAGTAGGAAAATAAAATGCATAACTCTGTCGTATCATAGTTTATAAATGAAGATACATTTTGATACATCATTACTCAATACTCTTTACTCTAGGTCTATGAAACCTCTACTCATCAATATAGATGGTACCATGATAGGCCATGGACACCCAAAATCAAGGAAAGAAAGTACTCAACACAAGTAAGAACATAAAAGGGGGGCTTCTCCGGAATGCAAGGAGAGCTCACCAACTCGGGATGTACTAATCTAGACTTCAACGATGCGCGTGCGGAAGCTCTATGCCACTTGTATCTGCATCATATAGGCTCAAATGTACATCAGTACATGGAATATACTGGTATGTAAAATAGTTCAAGAAAAGTAAAGTTCAACTCAGTCACATCGACTCAACAACTCATGCTCATGATAGTTTATGCAAGTTTAGTATAAATCATGCTTTTAAAAAGTAAGCTCAGTAGGAATAAACTCATTTTAAAATATCATGCTCAATCAATGTTGCTTGGGAGTTTCTCTTAACTGACATCTTCATCCTACCACCTTTAATTAAGTGATGCACAATGAATCATCATCGTTGTCACGCCCGCCCTTAACTTGCCATGGAAAAGGGCGATCAACTCTCTCATGGATCGAGAGTAAATATCCACTTGCAGGACAAGAGTTGTCAGACTAGCTGTAACGACTATCCTACACTGGCAACATAGTTCTGTGGGTTAAAGTAGAAGTGTACTCGCTCCTTGCTTTGTGCTCGATACTCCTACCAAGATTAAATCATGCTTAAATCATCAATCAACTCGGTCCTCAATACTCAGTCAATCAACTCAAAGCTCAAGGCTCAATCAGTCAACTCAAAGCTCAATGCTCAACTCAATTCAGTTTCTCATCATCTCCATCATTCAATGTAAGAAATCAAACTTGACTCAATACGGTCATTTGAACTCACTCAATTTGACTCATTATATAATGCAAGTAAGATATTAATATGTAGTAATATATATGACTCAATGGAACATGCTTTTCATGCTCAATCATACTCAAGCTTCTCATTTCATATACTCAACCTCAACCTCAATCTCATCAATATACGTGAAATTCCATAAATAATGCAATTTAGGGTTCATGCTAGCAAGTATAAAATACATGTGTAAACTCATATCAATACTCATACAATATAACGATTATCTTGTGTAGTGAAGTAAGACCTCATGATGAATGTAAGGATAGAGTATTAACATAATGGAATTTCTCAAATCTCAACTCTTCTCAACTCTTGACTCAATATAATGAAGAAGAGGCATATGAAGAAAGAAATTTCACACTTTGGTAAGCCTTACAAACTTGGAGATGAAGGGAACAATCAATCCTCACCCAATTCTTACACTTCAATGGCAAACCCTAGCTTCTTCCTTCTCTTCCAATGCTCTAAAAACCCTCAAGGTGAAGAAGAGTGAAAAATACTCTTAGGGTTATGTTTCAAGACTTTATACAAGTCTAAAACGTGAAGAATAACGGGAGTTGAAAAGGATAAAAGTACCCCTCAGTAAAACTGCGAACACGATCTACAAAATCTCGTATACGACTCGTAGATTCTACGAGTCGTAAGGCACTTTAGTAGATTGGAAGTCTGAAAATTCTGAGTCACTGGAAATTGATACGAAACCTTGGTCTACAAGTCGTAGTCCACTTTTCGTGAACAATGGCATTGAAAATTCGTCTCACTAGAATTCGTCACGAAACCTTTTTCTACGAGTTGTAACAGGTTCTACGAGTCGTAAACTCATCTTGTAATGTTGAAGGGTCTTGAAAGTTGAGTTACTGAAATTAGGTAATAAACCTGGTCTATGACTCATAAACTTTCCTCGTAATCCTCCTTCTGCAACTTTTCTCAAATATTTTTCTCAGCATCATCTATACATCTACTCAAGTTTAGACAGAAAGGATTGGGGAGAGGGGTGTGTTATAAGATATACTCCTCCATTATATTTTGGTTAAAAAATACTCTTTCATTATATTTTTGGCTCAAAATTACTCCTCCTTTAAATTTGTGATTCAAAAATACGTTCGTCCCCGTCCTAACATAAATCAAAAAGGCCAAAAATACGTTTTAACTATTAGAAATTGAGCAAAAATACTCTTCGTTATTTTTCGACTAAAAAATTTCCTCCATCAAAATTTTAAAGTTATTATTTATAATACTCCTTTTTTTCATTAAAAGAATTCAACTCCAACCTATCTTCATATCAAACTTTGACAGATTTTGAGTACTCCAGATTCTTACTGTGTTTTAAAAAAAATTTTATTTATAGTTGCAAATGAATTATCTCTTGAAAATGATAACTTATATTAATTGTGTTACATTATAAATATGAGCACAACAATTTCTATACAATCTTCGTAGATTCGAAAAAATTGAATAATTGGATCCTATTGAACTTGAGAAACTGAATGAAGGAGGAGACAACGATTATAACGAGAATGAATCAATATTATCATTCAGTGATCGACTTTTTGAGACGTTTGCAAGTGAAATAACAATTCCTTTTGACATGAAAAGGCTAGTCTCGAAATAATATCCAAGGAGAAAACCTCTTGGGTCTTTAAATGGGTTTTCACATGGAGTGATCATGTGAAGCTTTTTGTCCACATACCATGCATGGTATTATTGCTGTTAGAGAGGATTTTTTTTTTTTTTTGCAAAATTTTAAGGGAGGAATATTTTTTAATCAAAATCTAACCAAGGGGTATTTTTGCTCCAGATAGTTCAGAGGTATTTTTAATTCTTTTTTTCCCATTAGAGAGAGGAGTAATTTTTAGCTAAAAATTTAATTGAGAAGTATTTTTAAGCTTAACAGAGAGATATTGCTACTTTATTTCAAATAGTTCAGAAGTATTTTTGACAAGTTTCTCTTCTATTTATTTAGTGGATTTTGAACATATTGAAAATGACTCTACTGATTAGAAAAATGATTTCTATCTACAAATGTTTTTATTAGGAATTGGGCGACTTAGCATATTTATTGATTATAAAGAGTTGGGGAAAAAGTCTAAATGGCTGTCGTTGTGGTGGGGATCGAGAGTTAGAGAAAAAGCTAGCCACTAGGTTTGACAATTTGAAAATAAGAGAAACGACTTCTCTTGTGACTATTTATAAATTTCATAGAAAAAAATGTTCATCCTAAAATTATGTAAAAATAAAATTCTCTGTGGAAAAAATATATTTAAAAAAATAAATTTGTTAAGGATTAGAGAATCAAATGTGCCGTTGAATTGTTGAAATAGTTAGTACTTCCTCTACTTTAAAATAAACAAATTATTGAGGTATTTTTTCATAGTTCAAATTAATTTAGTTGTTCAATTTTCAAAAATAATTTTAGATTTTTTTTGTTTTTACCCTTTATTTGAATTGAGTTCAAGAACTTTAATTGGTAGTTAGTATTAGGAGTATTTTTGTTTTTGGGTTTCTCAATCGGTGTCCGATACCTACATTGGAGCCCAATTTATATCTGGATTCGTGTCGTATAGGGTCCCAATTGGTTGGGAGGGGGGATCACCTCCTACTAAGGATCTTTCCATTTTCAGGGCTTGAACCCGAGACCTCTGATCAAGGGAAGAGTAGTCTCATCCGCTATGCCACACCCTTTGATGATAGTATTGAGAGTATGTTATCAGAATAAATGTTTAGTCATTCTAAATTGTAATTTGAGAATAATTAAAAAGAATAAAATGATGCCTAATTAATGTCTTAATATTCTTTTCTTAAATGGTGTGTAATACTTCAATAATTCTTTTATTTTGAATTGGATGATTATATAAGGGGTCATTTGGTAGTGTATTAAGAAAAATAATACATGCATTATACTTGTGTATTACTTGTACCTTGTTTGATACTCTTTTCAACCTATGTACATTAGTTATATATTCTATTATATATTAATGATTGTATTACTAATACCATGGATTTATACATATTAATAATGCAATGTTTTTAGTACATGTCCTAGCATGATTAAAAATTCAATTGCCCATCAAAATTATTTTTACATCTTTTTCAACATAAATATAGAAGATATTTTTGTAAGTAATTTTTTTACTGCATTGCATGCTATTTTAATACATCAAACCAAATAATGCATAAAAATATTTAATATATAATTAATACAAACATAACTAATACATGTATTACTAATATAAACATTAAAAATATATCCTATTTAATATTATTTTTATATACTCTATGAAATGACCCTAAATTAATTTAATTAAGTGGAAAGATGAAAATGTGAATGCGTGAGTGAGCAAGTTGGCAAGTTGAAAGCGTGCAAAATGGGAACGCTGGAAACTCATTGATGGAATTGTCCAATAGTAAGTTTGGTCAATGCTCATTGAATTGAAGTGATAGTAGTGGTTATATAGAGACCTTTTTAAATTTATCTTCTTTTCTTTTTTCTCTCACACCACTAAAATTATACTCTCTCTGTTTCATATTATATGAATACTTTTCATTTTATATGATTATTAAAAATTTATTAATATTCTAGTAAATTTTATCATTTTATCCTTTATTTATATCAATGCACATTAAATTAAGTTAAAAAAATCATTAATACACTAATTAATGATGAGGGGTAAAATGAGAAAAAAATGATTAATTGTATCCAAATTTAGTAAGTGTCCGTATAATATGGGACAAATATTTATAAAAAGATGCTCATATAATATGAGACGAAAATAATATTAGTTATGAATACTTATTATAGACACAAGTAGATTGATATTAGAACACGTATTTTTGTGCATTGTAACCATTACGGAAATTCGAGACTAAAGCAACATTACCGAGAAGTTTGGGGATCAAAGTGGAGTTTTTACAACTTGTAGCCTTGAAGACAAATAAGTGTGCCCCACCTTGACTTGTGTTATGCCACAATTGGTCCATGTGTGCGGAGGTAGGGTTAAAGTTGTATGGATATATACACCACATCTCTTCTTTCTCCACAATTTTCACACTTAGAAAACATTCCAAGAATGGAACTTCATCGTTAGCTTTAGCTTTGCCCTAATGTTCAAATCACAATTGCAAACTCTAGCGCTACCCTAATTTCAACTATAACTTGTCAAGCAGGATGGAAGTCCAATTGAGACTACTGCAGTTCCAAATCCCAAAGTGGTAATCAATTTGGATTCAGATCCAGACGCAACGATCATAGAGGTTATTTTTTGGGGATGCCTTGGGGTACTTCTCCACATAATTAATGCACTGAAAAACCTTGGGCTGAATGTTGTCAAGGATAACGTCTGTCTTGATTTATCTGGGAAGCTTAACACATTCTCCATCACAAAAAAAATGCAAGTTAATGTTGTGGGTTCTTTTATGATGCTAGGTGATTTTTCTGTTCCTCTTGTACTTAGTCCTTACATACTATTAGTCACCAGATATCTGAAAACACTTTTGGTTGAATCTTTTGTCGTGGGTCTAACAACATTAGTTTTCTGATTGTTTTACTATTGGGACTTACTTCTAGTTCTATGGGTAGGAATGTCGATAGCTGCTTGAAGAAATTCGTTTGACGATCATCAATATTATGATGGAATACAA
>DF363288.1:16547-27994 GCA_000787875.1 Solanum virginianum
GCAATCGTTTTCTATGAGGTGTTTCTTCAGGACCAAGTTTAGGAATTTGGGTTGTTATTAGATAGTTGTCTTTGTGTTTCTTTGGCAGATTCAGGTGTTGGCTTTGTAGTTATCTAGGCTGCTCTTTCTTTTATCCTGATGTCTTTCTCAGGCTTTGCAATTCTATTGAAAAAGGACGAAAGTTCTTGATCTGGGTGTGTTTTAAGCTTTAAGTTCCTGCCTGCAAAGTAAATCCAAGCAACAAACTAGACATAAACTTGTTTGTAATTGGACTGGCATTGTATCTAGATAAATTTGAGAGCCACCTAAGCTAGTGTAGTTCAGTGAACCTGGGAGTTACATTTTCATATAAATTTGTAATTAAAGGTTATGCTCTGAGTAAGTTTATTAGGTATTAATTCTGGTTGATAACTTGAGATCATGTATGTCAAATATGGCACCACTGGTGATTGCTTATTCTGGGAAGTTTAGGATAGTTTTGAAATTGTAGAATTGGTTTAGTTTGAACTGCTTGTATAGAATTGAAGAAATGGTCAGTTGACATTGAACTTGATAACTGCCCTGTATATTTGACACAAAAGCTTGCGAGTTGAAATAGTTGGTGGTTGTATTTACAGTTAAATCATGTATGCAAGATGTTGCAGTATTCTCTAAAATTACAATTTTTAGTGGTTTATTGGGTTGTTTGATGTAGTTTTGAATCTGGTCAGTAAGTATTGAAGGTATGTTCTTCATTCACAATATGCTTGACGTAGAGTTGGGTGTTTGATAGAATAGAAGGCATGATTAATAAAAAGGTACTTGTTTGTTATAACAATCAATATTGTTTCGTCTAAAGAAAAAGAAATAATTGTTACGATCAGTAGAGATATGGCTTTAACATACCTACCTTGAAAATCATTTTAAAGACGCTTCCAAGTAATTTGTATGATGTAGGTGAAATATATTGCTTCTAATTCGAGCTAGTTCGGGTTTCCATTGGCCGTGGGACCCGCGATACCCTTTTACAAAATTTTGATAATCTTGGAAAGAATATGTAATAATTATTGTTATGATCTCACGTATGACTTTGTGTTTGCATATGATTCTCACAACTCTGCTCGTGCCTATTATGATATCTTTCACCGGTTCCCGGGCCGGTTGTTGTTGTGTGTATTATGACTTGTGAGTGCAGCAGTCTTCCCTGGCTCACTTATCCTATGTTGGCATTACAGCTTGTGAGTGCAGTGGTCTTCCCTGACTCACGTGAGTGCAGTGGTCTTCCCTGGCTCACTTATCGGTATTATGCCATTTCTGTACTATGACTTGTGAGTGCAGCGGTCTTCCCTGGCTCACTTATCCTATGCCACTTCTGTATTACAACTTGTGAGTACAACGGTCTTCCCTAGCTCACTTATCCTATGGTTGATATGTTAAGGAAGCAAATGATTGTGATTTGAATTTGAAACTTGAAAGTAGACAATTTGAAATTTTTGGATATATACTGCTCTCTGTACTTTTGTTTCAGTTGTCCCTCAGTTTCATGTATTGGGAAGTAAGTATGTAATATCTTGGATATGCATTTACAGTTATACTTTGGTCTCGTTTGCTATACACCTTATGATCTGGTAAACAAGTACTTTGATATTTCGAGTTTGCATTTAACCATTGTACTTTTTCTAATGATTGTCTTGATATAGATACTCTGTACTTTCTGCTTTACATATTCGGTACGTACTTCGTACTGACCCCCTCTCTTCGGGGACTACGTTTCATGCCTACAGGTTCAGACGTACAGGTTAGTGACCCTCCAGCATAGGATCCCTGACTGCAGTGTGAAGTGCTCCTTCTGCTTCGGAGCAAACACTTGGTATATAGGCACTTAGTTCTCTATTTTGTATTTGTGTACATTGAGGGTACGGTAGGGCCCTGTCCCATCTTCTGAAGCAGTTTGTATGACTATGCACATATGTTAGGTATGTTGGGCGGTTTAACAGCAGCGGTGACCTTGTCAACCCGCTTGTATATTTGTATATATGTTGTGAACTGGGACTTTTCTGTATGTAGCGGTTGGGTAGTCAATAAAACAAAGAAAACTCTACCAAAATTTCTGTAAATAAGATATCTATTGGAAGTATAATCCGGTTTGCATTTGTGTCTGGTTTGGTATTTACGTATGAGTGTCCAATTCAGGCACAAGTCATGGCCCCAAACAAGCCTCTTAGCATATCAATTAAAAAACTCAAGAGAGTAAAAATAGGGTAAAGGGACTTAGGGAATTTTTCGATAACCATAAAAAACAAGAGTTAAGAACATAGCATAATTACACCACTTTTCCAACAACACCTCTAAACAAAGAATGGGCGGGTCCCAAGACACTTTCTGATCTCACCCTCATAGTATCAAGAGTTCAACATAATGAAATAATATAAGCAAGAGTAGCATAGCTAGTGTCCCCGAACTTGAGGACTCACCAAAGCTTTTCTTTAAGATATCACAACTAGCCACGTGGAGGATGATCGTGAGAAGCTCCGGTTCCTACATAGTCACATCATGTAGGCATAGTGTATGCGTTAGTACGTTGGAATGTATTAAGTATGTAGGATTCAATGCAACAACAGATGGGCAACATAGACAAAATGCATAATCATAAGCAATGAATATTATATTAGCAACATGGCATGCATGATCAATGCTTGAAATAAAAAACATACTTGTATAGAACATAATACGTGTGTAGGAAGAGACCATCATCATAGACCAAGCAAACTAGTTCTTGGAATCAAAGGCCTACCATCCCCTTAGAACGTGATTAAGGTATCTACCCTTCAATTGGTAGTACGGGCTTACCACCCCCCGGACAAGGCCACTGAGGTATCTACCCCTCAACATGGTAGTATGGGCTTACCATTCCCCAACAAGGCGATTGAGGTATATATCCCTCAACAACGTCATACGGGCTTATCGCCCCCGACAAGGAGATTGAGGCTTAACACCTCCTCAACAAGGCAATTGGGCTTAGAACCCCCAATAAGGTGTGGCCAACTTACAACGCCATAGATACTATTCATGAATTCATGACATACATACATTCCTTTCATTATCATAAAGTCACTTGACTCATAGGCCATGCAATAGATCGTTAATAGTTCAAGAATTAATAATCGAACATTTTTATCAAACACTTGGTGTGTGTGTGCAATGCTAGTTGAAAATCATTAATTTTAAGAGTAAAACCATGTGAGAAAACGTAATGTAAATCAACCCTCCAACACTTGGTAACACCCTCGTACAAGATATAGTGAAACCCCTCCTCAAAACGCATCACAGATCATAAATTTATAGCTCAAAACATGCATAGTTACAATAGGCAAATCATCTCATAGTATAAGCTTGAAATAGGTAGATATGTGTTTCAAATAAACATTTCATAAAATAGCAACATAATTTGTATTCATAATTCATAATAAGTGATATCCATAAGCAATAAAACTTGGAAACATGAAATTTCATAAAAAAGAAGGTTAGGCACCATGGGTGAAAGGACCCAATGGGTATTTCCTTGATGAAGATTTGAATGAGAACTTGAAGCTTGAATGAAGTTCTTGAGATCCGAAGTTGAGCTTGGGATGCTTGAATTTGGATAATATAGTTGGCTAAGATTTAGAGAGGGTTTTGAGTGATATAGAGTTGAGAAATGGCTAAGTTTAAGTGTTTTCACACATATAAAGGCATAGGGCTAAGACCCCAATGTCTTAGGACCGAAACTGAAAATTAAGGAAGTCACAACACTGTCTGTGATGGGTCTGCATCGTGGAGGCTCACTGGGAATTGCAAAATTGGAGAAATTCATTTTTTCACCATGGGTCTTCTAAAATCAGGGATACACCTATTTCCCACTTAATTTTGCCCCCGATCAAGAATGTGAAGTAAGATTTTTTATATCATGCACGAATTTTGAGATATATGGAAATTACAATTATGGGCATTTTCGAGGCACATTTTTTAGGTGTTTCAATATTTCCCCCTTGGGAACATTTGTCCCCGAATGTCAAAGAAATATATATAAGAGAAGTAATCAAGATGACTTCATCCTAACACATGAATGCTACAAATGCAGTAAAACCTCATTTCAATAATCTCAACACAAGTGTCAAAATCACCATAAGCTTACTAACATAAACATGAATGAATATAAATGACATAAGAGCTAAAACTTAAGTCTTGAAAACATGTAGGGTACTTAAATTAGTACCTTAGGCTTGAGTAGAATGGAAGAGACGGGGATATCGCATTTGCATGTCTGCCTTGGCTTCCTATGTGGTACTTTCAAATTGTTGGTTCCTCCAAAGGAACTTAACTGAAACTACATCCTTCTTCCTCAACCTTTTCACTTGTCTATACAAGATTTCTACCGAGACCTCTTCATAAGTCAACAACACCCACAACATCTAAAGGCACAATAGCACTTGGGTCAGCCACACACTTCCTTAACATAGAGACATGGAAGACCGGATGAACCATATTCATATCATTGGGCATCTCTAACTCATAGGCCACCTTACCAATTCTCCTCAACAGTCTATAAGGACCCACAAATCTTGGACTAATGTTAACCTTTTTACCAAAACGATCCACACTCTTCATGGGTGAGACCTTCAAATAAACCCAATCACCAACCTTAAATTCAAGATTCGTCCTCCTGACATCCGTATAGGACTTTTGTCTACATTGGGCTATTTTCAACCTCTCCCTTATCAACCTCACCTTTTACATGGCCTCCATAACCAAATCCGGCCCTAACAAAGCCATCTCCCCCACCTCAAAACATCCAACCGGGGACCTACAATGCCTACCACATAGAGCCTCAAAAAGAGCCATACCAATACTTGAATATTAGCTATTGTTTTAAGCAAACTCAATGAGTGGAAGATGATCATCCCAACCACCCTTAAACTCCAAAACACAAGCTCTAAGCATAAACTAAAGAGTTTGGATAGTTCTCTTGGCTTGGCCATCCATGTGAGGGTGAAAGGTCATGCTAAGCTTAACCTTGGTACCAAGAAATCTTTGGAACGACCTCCAAAAAGTAGAAGTGAATTGAGCACCATGATTTGATATAATAGACAAAGGCACCCCATGCAATCTAACCAACTCATGAATGTACAAGCTAGCATAATATTTTGCACCATATGTAGTTTTAACAAGTAGAAAATAAGTTGACTTTGTCATTGTATTGACCATAACCCAAATAGAATCAAAATGCTTTCTAGTCTTAGGAAACCCAACCACAAAATCCATGTTACCCTCCTCCAACTTCTAAGTAGAAATCTCTATATCTTGGGCTATGTCACCTGGCCTTTGATGCTCGGCTTTAATTTGTTGCCAATTATAACAACCGACTAAAAACATAGCAATATCATTCTTCATACCACCCTACAAATACACTTCCCTCAAATCTCTGTACACTTTGTAGATTCGGGGTGAATAGAATAGGAAGAATTATGGGCCTCATCTAAAATCTTCTTTCTCAAGTCATCAACACTAGGCACACACAATTTACCTTAGAACCTAAGGGCATCATCTCCCCCATGGGAGAAAACCTCCACCTTGCCATCTCTCACCAAGGACTTTAATTCTAACAAGACGGGGTCAAGATCTTGTTTTGCCTGCACCTCCTCAATCAATAAAGATTTAGAATCATCAACAACCACTACACCACCATTGTCAACCTTCCCCAACCTAACTCATAATCTAGCCAACAGATGAACCTCTCTTGCCACTTTTTGCCCCAACCATCAACATGTGCTAGACTACCCATAGATACCCTACTTAGAGCATCGACCATAACATTAGCCTTACTGTCTCATGTCAAGATCTTTTTGGGTGAACACATATTGGAGACTCTTATGATCTGTGAACACTTTAACATGAACCCCATACAACTAATGACGACAAATTTTCAAACAAATACCACGACGGCCCATTCAAAATCATGGGTAGGATAATTCTTTTCATGCACCTTAAGTTGTCTAGAGGGATATGCTATCACCTTACCATTTTACATCAAAACACAACCCAAACCAATTCGTGAAGCATCACAATACGTAACAAACTCTTCTAACCCTTCCGGTAGGGACAAGATAGGAGCAAAGATAAGTTTATCTTTAAATGTTTGCAAACTCTTTTCACACTCATCGGTCCACACAAATTTTGCCTTCTTTTGGGTCAACTTAGTCATAGGAGAAGAAATAGATGAGAAACCATTTACAAACCTCTGGTGGTAATCCGCTAAGTTCAAGAAACTTCTAATGTACGATAGAGTCGAAGGTCTAGGAAAATTTCTAATCACTTCTGTCTTCTTTGGATCCACCTTAATACCATCACCCGACACGACATAACCTAGAAAGGGAACTTCTCTCAACCAAATCGCACATTTTTCATATTTGGCATAACACTTCTCCTCACTCTAGATTTGCAACACCACCCTCAAGTGATCCATATGCTACTCCTCATTGTGGGAATAAATCAGGGTATCATCAATAAATACCACCACAAACAAATCAAAGTAGATTTTAAAGACCCTATTCATAAGATCCATAAAGATAGTCGGTGCATTAGTCAACCCAAAGGATATAATTACAAACTCAAAGTGCCCATACCTAGTCCAGAAGGCCGTCTAAGAAATGTCACACTCCTTCACTTTCACTTGGTGATACCTAGACCAAAGATCAATCTTAAAGAAGTGACTAGCCCCTTGAAGTTGATCAAAAAGGCCATCAATCATTGGTAGAGGGTACTTATTCTTTATGGTAACCTTATTAAGTTGCTAGTAACCTATACACATTCTAAGAGAACCATCCTTCTTCTTCACAAACAAGACTGGTGCACCCCATGGTGATTGACTAGGCCTTATAAAACCCTTCTCCAACAAATCCCTCAATTGCTCCTTCAACTCTGCCGGGGCCATACAGTAAGGGGGAATAGAAATGGGTTGAGTATCAAGATGAAGGTCTATACCAAAGTCTATTTCTCTTTTGGGAGGAACACAAAGAAGCTCATAAGGAAAGACATCAAGGAATACATTAACCACCAAAACTAATGTTGTAGGAAGGACTTTGGACTCAACATCCCTAACCCTCACAAGATGATATGGACATTTCTTAGAAATCAACTTTTGGGCTTTAATGCAAGAAATGAATCTACCCTTGACTACCATATCACAACTCTCCTACTCGAGGACAAGTTTAGTTGCGAATTGAAATTTGACTCTACGGGTTCTACAATTAGTAGAAGCATAGTATTCATGCATCTAATCCATCCCAAGAATGACATCAAAATCCACCATCTAACTAGACAAAATCACGAGGCAAGATTCTATGCAAAACGAAAATGGGATAATTTTTATAGACTCTTTTAGCAACAATGGATGCACCAACGGGACTAGACACTTCATATGGCTCAGGCAACAATTCAGGTTCAACTTGAAACTTTTTGGCACTAAAATGAGTAACAAAAAAGAAGGAGTGGCACCCAGTCTATCAATGCATAAATATCAAAATCAAAGACTTTTAACATACTGGTGATAACATTGGGCACCTCATCTACCCCTTGTCTCCCTTGAAGAGCATTGAACCAATTTTTCCTTGGAGCACCCTCTTGTTGGCCTCCTCTTCCCCTAGGAACTGCATTTGCACCTTGACCTTGTGGACAACCATCTCTATCCTTGTTGCGATTACGAGGACAATCAGTCATCTTATGACCCACTTCACCACAACCATAATAAGCATTAGTGTTCCTCAAACATGGGCCATTATGCCCTCTACCACATCTTGGACATATAACATTAGGCACCACATCACCACCACCTTGGAATCTTTGATTATCATTAAAAACCCTTCTACTAGGAGCATTTGGAGAACTTTGGCCTTGGTGAAACCGACCACCCTTTGGAATTTGGAATCTACCTTCAAAACAGGCTCTCTTTGCCTCACCCATCCTCCTCTTTCTCAACTTTTCCCCCCTCTAATTGTTTGACATAAGTCATGAGGCAAGATAAGTCCATATCACCTATTAACGTGCCAGCACGACATTCTTCACTTACCAAGTCGGACAAAACCATCACAAATTTGTTTGTCATAGACCTTAGCTTGGCCACCAATTGTGGAGCATATTTGGAAAGTTGATTAATTTTAGGGCATACTCACTCACACTTATAGATCCTTGCTTTATATTCATAAATTCTATAATTTTGGCCTCCCTTAGCTTAAAAGGGAAGAACCGGTTGAGAAATGTCACCTTAAATTTCTCCCAAAAAATAGCATCACCGTTCCCCTTCTCCATCATCCATTAAGTAAACCATATTTTGGCTACCCTTTGAGTTGGTAGGCTGCCACCTCCACTTTATCCTCTGATCTAAAACCCATAATAGATAATACTTTGCACACCTTATCAATAAATTCTTGAGGATCCTTGTTCATCTTAGACCCATGGAACTCCGGTGGGTTCATTCTTGTGAAATCTCTCACCTTAGAAGCTGGAGCAGGAGTATGAGGGGCTTGGGCCCCATGGTTGATTTGACTAGTCATGGTATGGGCTAGCATTGTAATGGCTTCTCAGAACTCTTTATGGGCCACTCCCCCATCTTAAGGAGCTTGAAGAGCGGGAGGAGCCGGTTGCTCCTCGAGTGAACGAGCTTTTCTTCCTCTTGGAATAGGCATGATCTAGTATAGTAAAGAACATTCCTCAGAACAAAGCTTTACCTTAACTCCTATAGAATGACATAGATCAAGAATAAGGGAAACATTTCCTAAAATGCCTCATAGTCTCTTATTCATAGTCGTGGTGCATATCACAACCATGAATAAGACTCTAATTGATGCTATGTGTTGGATGTTGAGGACCATAAACAACCTAGTGATCTGATACCAAGTTTGTCATGACCCAAGCTAAGGTCCTAGATGTGACACGATGAATAGGAACTTGAAGGGGCCCCAAACAAGACTCTTAGCATATTAATTACCCATCCTTGGTCGCGGAAGCAATTAAATAACATAAGAGAGTAAAAATAAGGTAAAGGGACTAAGGGATATTTTAGACAACCATAAACAAATAAGAGTCAAGAACATAGCATAATAACACCACTTGTCCAGTCACACCTCTAAACATAGAATGGACGGGGTCCATGACACTTTTCAGGCTCACCCTTATAGTATCAAGGGTTCAATATAATGAAATAATATAAGAAAGAGTAGTATAGTTAGTGTCCCCGAACTTGAGGATTCAGTAAAGCTTTTCTTCATGATATCAAAAATAGCCACGTGGAAGATGATCATGAAGAGCTTCAATTCCTGCATAGTAACATCATGTGGGCATAGAGTATGTGTTAGTACGTCTAAATATACTAACCATGTAGGATGCAATGCAATAAGAGATAGGGAACATAGTCAAAATGCATAATCATAAGCAAGGAATAGTATATTAGCAACATGACATGCATGATCAATGCTTGAAGTAAAATATACTTGTATAAAAAATAATACATATGGAGAAAGATACCATAATCATATACCAAGAACACTAGTACTTGGAATCCAAGGCCTACAACCGCCTTGTAAGGTGATTGAGGTATCTAACCCTCAATTGGTAGTAGGGGCTTACCACCCCCCGACAAGGCAATTGAGGTATTTACCCCTCAATATTGTAGTATGGGCTTACCAACTCCCAACAATGCAATTGAGGTATATACCCCTCAACAAGGTAGTACGGGCTTACTACCCCCCGACAAGGCGATTCAGGCTTAACACCCCCTCAATAAGGTGATTGGGCTTAGCACCCCCCAACAAGATGTGGTCGACTTGCAACACCATAGATACTTTTCATGAATTCATCCCATCTATATATTACTTTCATCATCACAAAGTCATTTGTCTCATAGGCCATGCAATAACTCAAGAATTCATTATCGGACATTTTTTCAAACACTTCGTGGGTGTGTAATGCTAGTGCAAAATCATGCAATTAAAAAGTAAAATCATATGAGAAAACTTAATGTAAATCAACCCACCAACACATACTAACACCTTTATACATGATACATTGAAACCCCTCATCAAATCTTATCATAGATCATAAATTCATAGCTCAAAACATGCATAGTTACAATAGGCAAATCATCTCATAGTATAAGCTTGAAATAGGTAGATATGCGTTTCAAATGAACAATTAATAAAAACCCAACATAATTTGTAATATTAATTCATAATAAATGATACCCATAAGCAACACAACTTGGAATCATGCAGTTTTGATAAAAAGGAAGGTTGGGCACCATGAGTGAAAGGACCCAATTGTTGAAACCCATATACCTCAACTTTGGGAATTTCCTTTATGAAGATTTGATGAGATCTTGAAGTTTGAATGAAGTTATTGAGATCCATAATTGAGCTTGGGACACTTGAATTTGGATGAAATATTTTGCTAAGTGTTAGAGAGGGTTTTGAGAGTGTTCGAGTGATATAGAGTCGAGAAATTGCTATGTTTTGATGTTTTCATGCATCTAAAGGCATGGGGCTAAGACCCTAATGTTTTAGGGCCAAAACTAAAGATTAAAAAAGTTAGGACACTGCTCCACGATGGGTCAGCATCACAGAGCCAACTTGGAGGCTCACTGGAAATTACAAAGCTGGAGAAATTTATTTTTCACTACAGGTCTTCTAAAATTGGGGTTTACACCCATTTTGCGCTCAATATTTACCCCTGATAAAGAATAGAAAGTCAGATTTTTTATATAATGCATGAACTTTAAGATATATGAAAATTACAAATATGGATATTTCTGAGGCACATTTTGAGGCGTCTCAGGGGACACTTTCAACTATTACCCAATCATTCAGTTCGAACTCTGAGTCTCTTTTCTTGACATAATTGTACGAATTCTAGCGACTTTATGTGGACCTCTATCTCTCTTGGATAATCATTACTTTCTCCATAGCATTGTATACCAAGTTTTGCCTAATTAACCCTGCTTCACCTATCTTGAACCATCCAATCGATGATTTACATCATCTATCATAGAGTGCCTCAAAATAAACTATATTGATGTTTGAATGAAAGTTATTATTGTAGAAAAACTCAATTAGAGGCAAGTGGTCATCCCAGTTGCCTTTGAAGTCAATGATGTAGGCCCTCAATATATCCTCACAAGTTTGTATCGTCTACTCTACCTGACCATCAGCCTGAGGGTGGAAGGTACTACTAAGGTTTACCTTTGAACCTAGACCTTTCTTAAAGGACTTCCAGAATTGGGCAATGAATTGAGCTTATCAATCTGATATGATGGACAAAGGAACTTCATGTAATCTGATAATCTCTTGGATATACAATGGGGCATAGTCCTTTACCGTATTAGTATTCTTTACCGTCAAGAAATAGGTTAATATTCTCATCCTATCAATAACCACCCAGAT
>DF363288.1:28041-53490 GCA_000787875.1 Solanum virginianum
ATCCTATCAATAACCACCCAGATCGAATCATGCTATCTGTAAGACCTCGGTAAATTTGTGATGAAATCCACATTGATTATCTCCCACTTCCATTCCAGAATTTCAAAATTTTGGGCTACTCCATATGACCTTTGTTGGTCAAATTTTACTTGTTGGCAGTTTGGTATAATACCCCGCAAGTTGTGAGCTAAGAAAGGAACTTTCAAGCTTAAGCTAAGTTCACTTATAAGCCTTCAATCAAAGTTTATTTATATGGTTTAGGTTCATCATGGGTCTCCTATATCAAGCCAAGTTCAATATAATTCCATTGGCTAAGCTTTTCACAAGAACCGATAGAAGGGTCAACTTTAAATAGACATATCTTTAAGTACAAACATGATTGGGTGTCCTGCAACCTAGAAAATGGAAAATCTTTGAATTAGATTTCCAATGCATCTAGTTTAACCTGATTTTGAGTTCGGATGATGAAATTCCTTTCCAAAAGGATATTCTAAGTGTGGAGTCACCATCTCAGAAGTTGGCACCTTCGTACGGATGCTTGTACAACCCAAGAAGATTCTCATGGTCCATGGGACCTTCAATACAACCACCCTTGATTTAAAAAACTCCTGCTGAAATTTTCTAAGTATGGTTTATAGTTCGTATGACTTTTCATAGGTCGTATACCTTCCCACTGGAACACCTGGCAACATTTTTCTACATGATACATTAATGGCATTTTCATAATTATGGCTTCTCCTAAGGGACTTTGTGACCTTCTATGCTATCCTAAGATAATCTAATGACTTAAACTCTATTTCCCTCATTAAAATTCACTCTTACACTTAGAATTATTTGAACTCTCTCTTAGAAACTCCTCTCAAAGACTCTAGTGGAGAGTTAGCTTGGGATTCAAGGAAGGGCTCCAGTCTTCATCAAATTCTTTTTGTTTCTTCTTGGTGAACTTAAATATGTGGAATTGATTCTTGGTCCCTTTCAACCAAGAAGACCCAAAATCTTTTACTTGAATTTTAATGAATTTACGCTTACTTTAAATATGGGTTTTGAAGATTATTATTTCTTAAATTCAATTGAAGTATAGATTATGTTTTATTGTTGATTTTGATTGATTCAAGCCCTAATATGTTGAATTACATGAGTATTATGAAGATTTGAATATGCATTGTCCCTTTAAAGTTTGATTTAAGCATGCGTAACCAATATTATGATTTGAATGTGGATTTTACTTATGGATTTACTTGAATTTCATATTGAATTATTGATTTAAGATTGAATCTATACTGCCCATTGCTATTCACATGTCATTCATGAGCATTGGAGTTTATGAAATTACCGGTGGGTTAAGCTCACATATGTTTTATGAAAATGATTTTGGTGAGTTAAGTTCACATATATGGTTATGACAAGAATGTCATCATACAACTATCTATTGTTATTGGGTCTTTGAGCATATTGGTTGTTTACACCATATCACTATTTTGAATGAGCTATTCCTATGCATGAAAAGTATGGATTAAACTGTAATTTGGCTTTTGAGCCCAAGTGTAAATGATTATGAAGAATGTTTGGCTTTTGACCCAAGTGTGCAAAGAAATGAACTTAAATGACTTGTGCCTCTTTTTGAAAGCATGTATATTTTTAAGTATTATTGTAAGATGATATCTTAGTACCGAATGGATTGGGGGCATCAGGGCTATCCCCAAAGGTCCTTTCCCTTTGTTTTAACTATGTGCCACATAGAAATATGGTAACCCTCCATCAAAATGACCTTGTAGTAAGGTATGGTTGCATATATTGATATGACATGGAAATCCTTCTGAAATGATCAAGTCATAAGGAAGGTGGCCATCACACTGGAATGCCTGAATCGTAAGATATGGTATTGATTACCTTTGGCAAGTATGGCAAGTAATCAATGAATTATAACACTTAAGGAAAAGAAGTGACAAATGATAAATAAAGGCCAAAGGCCAAACAATCGATCCACTATTTGAGTAAAAGTAGTATGAAAGAAACTAGCCAAAAATAATATCCAATCACAACTCAATAGTCTTGTCTATGAAGCCTATAAAACATCTGACTAAATTGTGTTAATGGTATACCCATGGCTACTACAAAATAAAATAAAAAGACTAAAGTCAAATCTTAAAGAGAAAACATTATATCCTTCGACAGTAGGGGAGGACTCAACAATCAGCTGAAAGTAATAGGTCCTTAACGGGGTTCCTATTAATGACCACTAGTACCTATCTCTGCATCATGAAAAGATGTAGGTCCAAATGGATGTTAATACATAAAATGTATGAATATGTAAAATAGCAGAATAAGATATGTAAATAAAGAATGACATCAACTTAAATAGCTCAACTCAAGAAGTAGGAAACTCGATCAGCTAGTCAAGAGTCTAAAGTAAAAATGGAATTTAGACAATGACTACTCATAAACCATCTATGTCCAATCCATTCAAAGTACTATCACAGCCTATTTAAGAGTTTTTCTAACTGATCCCAGCAGTGGATCCAAAATTAGTAACATCAAGTCCTCTTTTTGGGACAGTAGGAAACATCTGATTTTACCGTTCAATCCTCTCCTATGCCAGCTATGTAGTTATTGTGTTCGAGTTGGACTTACTCTTACACAATTTGGTGCTCAATACTCCTCCCAAGATGCAATATACTTATAAAACCTCAACCTTATGGTTAACTCATTCATGTAGTCTCATTAGACATTTGTCGACTCAATTCATGACATTAACTATCAACTCTTTAGTTATATTGTTTTAATAATGTTCAGCTATTGACTCATAAAGACTCCATCATACATCATTCTGACTCATAACATTTGGTAAATCAAAAGTAAAGTTAAAGAGTTTAGGGATTCCATAGACATTTTAGGCTTAAATTATACTCATACATGCTTATTTAAGTGAAATGCCTAAAAATAATAAGAATTTATGTTAGGGTTTATGTAGAATAGTAAGATCTAATTCAAGTATTAAATTCATAAAAATTGTAATTCATGCAAAATTATATAGATTGGAAATAGAATTGAAGAAAAACCTTCAAGAAACATTCATGGGAGACACAATTCACTCACAACTCTATCAATTCATGTTATGGGGCACACAACGCTAGATTTAGGCTTTAAAGGGTGGGAAAAGACCAAACTAACCTTTCTTAAAAAGTTGTCAAAGTCATCCATGGCCCACCTATGACCTGTAGAAACTTTCACAGCCCGTAGGAACCCTTCCGTGAACTTTTAGGCAAATTTTGGGATCTCTGGATCGATTGCATGAGCCCAATCTATGGCTCATAGAAGTTTCTATGACTCGTAAGTGGGTTCATCATATCTAGAACCAAAATATCGATTTCAGGAATTTTTTCCACAAGTTAGTAGATGGGACGTAGCTTAAACCACAACCTATAATATGTTTGATAGGTACAGTGTTCATCTGGCAATATCTAGTAAAGCGACTATAATGTTTGACTCCAATTTTCAAATGAGGTGAAAGCAGTTGTGTTGGAAAGATACTTAAAAGACCTTTCATTTGGTAGGTCATGGGACACCTAATGTTTTGTGTGCTAAGAGTTATTCTAATTTAAATTTGACCGTTGTATAATCTAGCACTAGAAATTCAATTTATAGGAAGGTTTTAAACTCGAATAAGTACTAGAGATACCTTATAACCCAAATCAACTTTCCCTGTGTAAGAATGAGGCTTGCAACATGGGTACATGCAAGAATAGAGTTATGGGGTGTCACAGAAACTCCGTCAAATACACTAATTTTATTCTCAACAGTAGCCAAAGTATTATGATTCCCAATCAAGTGTTCTCCCATATTTAGATTACCAACTATTTCTTTCTTATCTTTTTTTGAAGCTATCTTAGAGTAACAAAATCATGCGCATCTCCCTTTAATTGTTCCATACTATTAGTCTCAGAATCCAGTTGCATTCGCCAGATTCGTAGGCTAAATGACCATCTTGAGAAAATGTCTTCCCTGTTAACAGACGACATTTATTTTCTTCATTACCTTGATGTTTACAATGAGTAAAATATAGTGGAAGATTGTCATGGATAATTCCTTGATAATGTTTAATAACTTTACCCGATTCTTTCTCCAAGAATTATAATCTTACCAAATTTTGATTTTTGTCTAGCTAGTAAATCTATGATTACCTTAATGGTAGCTGTACTTGGGCTAGTGCGATGTTGAGTTGTCTTAGCCACAATAATAGGCTTAGCTACGACAGACACAATTGATAATAAGGATTTCCTCGCAAAGAGATCTGTTGGTAACTCCGGCAATGAAATTCATACCCAAGCTTTAGGTGTTTCCTCCTCGTGATTGAATGATGGCATCCATTGAAAAATTCTAAATAAATACTCTTCTCCATCAAACTTAAAATAGTCATAACAACTTGACAAAACACGTACAAAATCATCATATAAATCAAACCTGATTAACAAGTGATGAAAATCAAGTTGCCCAATATTACAATTTCCTTTAACATCAAATTGCTTTGGTTAAAGCTTTCGTAAGTCGAATAACACTGATTTTTGATATGGAAATTTGATATTTACCCTTTGATATAAACCTTCTTCCCTAGAAAACTGCTCCTATTCCTCGGTAGTAAATCTCACGGTAGGTTTACCATGAATAAACTCGATGGGTTTTAGTATGGTTTTTGACAAATTTTGTGCCGTTTAATGTTGTTCAAGGTTGCTGCATAGAGTGCTTTTCAATTACTATTGATGTTTATCTCTCCAAGAGCCATAGGCTGGGCTGAGGGCAAAGTATTGATGGCTGCTATCACGTCTCCATTGATTGCTCAAGACAAAAGCATGGAGACTAGGGTTCCCGCAATCTTTCTTTTAAAGAACAATAAGGAAGTTCAAGATCTACTTGTTATAAAAGCTAGTATTAGCACCTTTGGTATTTACATATGAGAGCTTTTTGTGCTCATTGATAATTACAAGCCATGTCAGTACCAATATATTCTCTCATCTTTAATTTAAGTGTCAAATATTTTCTAAATAATCTTATTTACTTATCATTTTTTATAAATCAAGGTAGGATAAATGTTTTTTCTGTAAATCCTCAAACTATTATTGTTGAGTTAAATATCTTTCAAAATGTACTCAGTAAATATGTTTGGGGCCCCATCCATTAATAGGGGAAAAATGATAAACTCGCTATATCAATAATTACTTTCTTAATAACTATATCAAATCAAAATTTGACAGCTAAACCCAAACAGAGGGAGTATTATTTAAAACCCCTTCAGCATTAAGGGTGGTTTTAAGAAAAAGATTAATATTGTTGTTGGTGCAGTGGTTAGAGACTCTAATATATATAGGACTACGTGATATCTTCGGTAACAAGTGTCAGTGCTAATACTAATAATGCATAGGCACTTACTATTTGTAATCAAACTTCCCGGGTCCTCCCTAATATAAGCAGTAGCTATGCTTTGTCATTATCTTGTACTAATGTATATTATGTTATAATACATTCTTCTTAGTACCCAAAAAAATAGTGCAGTGATACTTATTATTCCGTATTCAACAACATAATTGCAATATAAATATATTATCTTTTTCAACAAAAAAATCATTTGTTAAACTTTATCTTTCATATATCACAAAATTACCCTTTATGTCTTCTTGATCAAAGTATTTGATGATTTATTTAAAGTTAAGATTAATTTTGCAAAAAATAACACTTACTTCTTGATTTCTTAAAATGATATTTATGTAAACCAAATTTGAAAGGTTAAATAGGCGTTCCGACATAAAAATGTAATATTTGATCCAAAACAAAGTTTGAAAGGCGTATTAGGAAGTATGAAGTTGTGTTTGGATATTCATTTAAGTAACTTGAAGAAAAGAAACTTACCTCTCTTTTCGTTTCTTCAAGAATCCAACCAGAGTTTCTCCTTGCTAATGGTAGATCTAGATGCAACAAAAAGAAATACATTACCAAAATAATTTGTAAATAAACAATGCATTAATCAAATTCAATTTTCAAAGGAGAAGGAAAAACAATTTTTTAACCGCCATCTAAAGTTTCCACAAACAATTTTTTTTGACGAAAAGACATCGCTAACTTTGAAGCTTTCTGCAGAGTCTAGAATATCCTCCGCCTACGTACACAATAAATATTGCAGAAATTACAATTATTATTACAAATTCATAAGAAAAATAATAATAAATTACGGATCAATGTAATTTAATTGATGAAAATCTTGTCATTGACATAAAATACTGCAAGTGCTCCATCACAAAAAGTACTCCAAGGCATAATTTTTGAGCCATTTTCTGAGCCACCAGAAAGCCTAATCCAAAAATCATCAAGAAGGTCAATCGATGGATATTTTCATTGTCTAAAGCATTATTTGAGGTAATGCAAACATTATGCATATTAAAAAATTTATTTTTCTAGCCTTTGCAATTTTATATTTTTTATGATTGATCTTCATTTCATATATATAAGAGAAATTCAATATTTTCACATAAGATATCTAAAAAACACTATTTTCTTCTATTCAAATTATAGAAAAGTTACGGCCAAAAAAATTACACAAAGGCATAGATCTCATTTCTCTGAATTTCTAGTGGATGTACTCAAAAAAGAACATATTATTACTATAAAAATATAATACTATTAAATACAATCTTTAAAGGAAGTTCATGATCTACTTTTTATAAAAGTTAGCAACACATTTTGTAAGTACCTGGATTTCCCTGAGCTCAATGGCTATGTCAAGTCATATGATTATCAACAATGGCGGAGCTAGGAATATCACTAAGGGGGTTAAAAATCTAAAATAGTAGTGTAAGACCCCACTTATGGGGGTAGGAGAGATGCAAGAAACAAGCTTGGAAATTTGAACAGTCAGCGTTTATGAAAGGGGTCACGACTCATATGATGAAGTACGACCCGTAAAGTGGGTTTGTATAACTTGGTAGACTTGATGAAATTTGGGATCTATTTGAAGTTCAATCTACGACTTATCAGATGACCCATAAAGCCTACTACGAGTGGTAGATCGCGTCATAGAATGTGAAATAGAGAAAAGAAAGGGGAGAGGATCTCTAAAGTTTGGAAAAGGGCTATCACATGAAACCCCATCTACGGCCCACAAAAAGTTCTACATCCCGTAAACGGGATCTCATAGACCTATCCAGGATTTTAATAGGGGTAAATTTGACCTTTTCCTTTTTTCTAAGTCCAAGCTACGTCATTTTCACCCAAATTATTTCCCTTATCAGCATATACAACCCTAATTTACCTCGTTCTTCCTTATTCCAAAAACACTCTAAGTCTCAAAACTCTCTCAAGCTCATGAAGGCATTTTAGTAAAGGGTGAAGATAGAGTTTCGAATCTTCCACCTCAAAATCAAGTTTCCTCCACCATAATCACACCAAGGTATGTGGGTTTGATTGTGGAGAACTTATCTCCGATAAGTCCAATCAATTTTCTTCTCAAACTACATGAGATTTATGGATTATTTTATGGGTATTTATGAAATCTAGTTTATGATGATACTATTATGCATTGCACACATGATTTCTATTTGGGTTCCTCAAGTAATGATTTAATATGCTTAAATATCATTGCAGTTTGACATTGTAATGGATTTTATGATATTAAAGCCTTGTACTCTGTGATGTTATGAAAAGTTATGAAAGAACTTGGGAATTTTAGTGGATTTCATGATATCCAAAACAAGGATTTTACTAGAATATTGGTGGGTTGATTTGAACAACTTTATAATGAGTTGGTTTTACTTCTCTCTTTTTTCATACTCTTGAAATGCATTATTTTAAGTACATGTGCATATACCCACCATGTTTGACTAAATTTGCATTACAAGGATTATTGCAAAATATCAAGACAAGCATGTTATTAAATTAATTGGTAGACATAGTAGTGAATTAATATATTTTACAATATGGTGGGTGGCAGTTGTTCCATTAACAATCATTGTGTATGCATATGTCCCTCTTCAATTATGATTCTCCTGCCAGTGCTTTTAGTTCCCATATCGCCATTCTTCTGCTAGTGCTTTTGGTTGGTTGTTTAATCGAACCTCTTACTTCATTGTGTGGTTTTGAGTGTGTATATAGATATGTATATGTTTTTGCATTAAATTAGGGGTTTGAATTATATGAACACCATTAGATTTTAAGTATTCAAGATATTAAGACTTACATTTAGTCTTGAAATTTTGGAAATTAACTAAGAAATTAGTTAGTCTGAGTCTAGGCTAGACGTATGGTAATATGGGTACTATTAGTTTGAAAATCTTATTGTGATAATTTATTTGATTAGATCGTGGTGCTACGAATTCTCGAATTTTCCCTTCTTCTATGTGTGATGCATGAAACATTTGTGTTACAATAAAAACATAGCACAATTAAGTGTATATGTGAGTTGATGTGGTGTTGTAACAATTGAATTGAAAATGTGGCTAAGTGATGAGACTTCGATTTTGAGATATACTATCAATATTTTATCGGTACTATGGTGTTGTGAGTTGTATTAAAATTAGTCATGTTCTCATATTGTGTAAACATGCCCATTTGCAGTGACTCTTGTAACAAGTATTACATGAAATGAAAAAGAATAAGAATTAAAGAGGACGTACCATTTTAAGGGACGTATAGCACGCCGAGATAGATACTATATTTTGAGGGACGTGTCGCATGTCGCAATGGATACTATATTTTAAAGTTGGTGTCACACACCACAATGGATACTATATTTCGAAGGCCACGTCGCATGCCAAGATGGATACTATAATTCGAGGGTCGTGTCCCACACCGCGACAGATGCATGGACTAAAAGTCGCCCAAGGGTCTCGAACAGAGAGACAGCGTGTGTGTATCACTAGGCTAGACATGCATCATTATACCTGGCATTAGTATATAAGCATTTCATCTCATACTTGCATATTCTTTTAAGGCATGATATTATTTCTGTGATGGATTTTATTATCACTTATGAGTTGTTACTTATGATTTTGAATTGTGATATTGTGGAAAACTATTTCTATTGTGTATTATGTGTTGCTGGTTTGACTAATTTTCTTTGCAGGTTGTAGTTGTGGAGGTCGGTTGGGGTGAAATAAGTTTGTGTATAATTGGACTTACTTTGTTTAGTTAGTTGACTTGCTAGGTACCGTATTTCTTTTGGTACTCACCCTTTGTTTCTACACTTATGTAGGTTCTGAGCCCAGAGAGTGAGTAGTGTTTTCCTTGATCATCTGAGGCTTCCCAGGAGATTTAGAGAGGTAGCTCTTGTCATCTGGCTGACTCTTTTGCTCATGTTTCTTTTATCCTTTATTCTATTCTAGAAGAAAGACAATTTAGACTCCTACTTCTTTGATTTTCTATATTTCTAGTGGCTTGTACATGTGACAACCAATCCTTGGGTGGTATTGAAGTTGTGAAGTTTTTCCGCTTTAATTATCTACTCTTTTTAGTTACTTCTGTGCATTATTTCTATTTTACTTTGTGGTAAAGCTGACCTGTTCTTATGGTATTGAGCAAGTGCCATCATGTTCATTTTTATGTCATGACAGGCCTATTAGGCTCCTTAGGTTTGTAGCGATAGTCACAATTGCCAACAAGTCAAAGCGAACATCGAAAGCCGGGTGTCCTAGCCCAAGACATAGAAATTCCTACTTGGAAGTGGGAACAGATGAACATGGATTTTGTGATTGGTCTACCAAAGACTTGGAAGCACTTTGATTCTATTTGGGTTGTTGTTGATAGAAAGACAAAATGGGCTCACTTTCTACTGGTTAAAACAACTTATGGTGCCAAAGATTATGCCTAGATATATATTCATGAGTTGGTGAAGTTGCATAGTATACCATTGTCTATAATTTCAGATCGTGATGCCTATTTCACTGCTCACTTTTTGGAGATCCTTCCAAAGGGGTCTTGGTACCAAAGTCAAGCTTAGTATGACTTTTTATCCTCAAATAGATGGCCAAGCCAAAAGGAAAATCCAAACTCTTGACAATATGCTTAGGGCTTATGTTTTGGATTTCCAGGGTTGTTGGGACGAATATCTTCCACTCATTGAGTTTGCTTACAACAATAACTATCACTCTATCATTCGAATGTCTCCCTTTGAAGCCCTCTATGGTAGGTGATGTAGGGTCTTAATTAGGTGGTTTGATATGGGGGGGAAATGCTTTATTAGGACCAGATTTAGTCATCGAGGCTTTGGAAAAAGTGACGTTAATAAGGGAAAGATTAAAGATGGCTCAAAGTTGGCAAAAGTCCTACTCTGATACAAGAATGAGACCTTGAGTTTGATGTTAGTGATTAGTTGTATTTGAAAGTCTCACCTATGAAGGGTGTAGTCCAGTTTGGCAAGAAGGGAATGTTGAAACTGAGGTTTGTAGTGCCTTATAAAATTGTGAGGAGAATTGGTAGGGTTACCTACAAATTAGAGTTGCCCACGGAGATGAGTATGGTTCATCCGGTCTTCAATGTGTCCATGTTGAGAAATTGTGTAGGTGAGCCAAGTTCTATAGTGCCTTTGGATGTTGTGGGTATTGTAGAAGATAACCTGACTTATGAGGAAGCCTCAGTGGAAATACTTGATAGGCAAGTGAAGAGGTTGAGAAACAAATATGTGGCATCGGTCAAAGTCCTTTAGAGGAATCAACAAGTTGAAAGTGCCACATCGAAAGACGAAGCCGATATGAAGAAGCGACATCCCTATCTACTCCATTCCAATCAAGCTTAAGGTAATACAATTTTTCTATCTTAGAGTTTCCTGAAAGTGCCACATCGGAAGACGAAGCCGATATGAAGAAGCGATATCCCTATCTATTCCATTCCGATCAAGGTTAAGGTAATACGATTTTCCTATCTTAGAGTCTCCTCTTCTTGCATGCTATATTCATGACATTCATGCATGATTATGTGAATTTGAGGTTGCATTATAGGTGCTATTTGAAACATGGTTTAAAGATTTTAAATAGTGCATATGTTGCATTTTTGCATATGGTGCATGAACTTATTCCTTAGAGCTTGCCTTAGAACATTCGGGGACAAATGTTCCCAAGGGGGAGATACTGTAAGACTCCACATAAGGGGGTAGGAGAGATACAAGAAATAAGCTTAGAATTTTGAACAACAATCAGTGTTTATGAAGGGGCTTCACAGATGGTAAGATCAAGTACAACCCATAAAGTTGGTTCATAAAACCTAGCAGACTTGATAAAATTTAAGATCTTTATGAAGTTTAATCTAGGACTTATCAGATGACATTGTGTCATAGAATGTGAATTAGAAGAAAAGGGAGTCTTTGAAGTTAGTAAAAGGGCCATCAGATGAAACCCCATCTACGGCCCGTAAACATGGTCTTGTAGACCTGTCCGACCAAGATTTTTATAAGGGTAAATTTTACCTTTCCTCTTTTTCTAAGTCCAAGCTATGTCATTTTTACCCCAATTATATCCCTTATCAGTATATACAACCCTAATTTACCTCATTACTCTTCATTCAAAAAACTTTCTAAGTCTCAAAACTCTCTCAAGCTCTTCAAGGTATTCAAGTAAATGGTGCAAGCTAGGGTTTCGAATCTTCCACCTCCAAATCAGGTTTTCTCCTCCATAATCACACCAACTATGTGGGTTTGATTGTGGGAACCATCCTTCCCATAAGTCCAACCAATCTTCTTCTCAAAGTACATGAGATTTATGAATTATTTTATGGGCATTTATGAACTCTTGCTTATGGTGATACTATTATGCATTTTATACATGATTTCTGTTTGGGTTCCTCAAGTAATAATTTTATTATGCTTAAATGTCATTGTGGTTTGACATTGTAATGATTTTATGATATTAAAGCCACATACTCTATGATGTTATGAATGTTATTGAAGAACTTGTGGATTTTAGCAGATTTCATGATACCAAAAACAAGGGTTTTACTACAATATTGGTGGGTTGACTTGAAAAACTTTAAAATGAGTTGGTTTTACTCCTCTCTTGTCTCATACTCTTGAAATGCATGATTTTAAGTACATGTGCATATAACAACCATGTTTGACTAAATTTGCATTACAAGGATTTTTATATTGATGAAAGATTGTTGCATGAATTTCAAGACAAATATGTTATGATAAGTTATGGGCTCCTAAGCATATAATGAACTCGTGAAAAGTTCCTATGATTTGTAAGTAAAACTTTGAGCCCTTATAGTATATTCTATCCACTTGTGAGTAAATGATGTCTATATGAAGGGGTCAAGCATGATAACCATTTTACTCTCATGTACTAGCTAAAGTTCACTAGAAGGGGTCAAGCATATCACAATCTCCACCCTCATGTGTAATGCAATGCCTACTAGAAGGGGGTCAAGTTTATGCCATATTTTTACCCTTTAGTACAAGGTATATGCCACATACAAGGGTCAAATATATAAATATGCTACACATGCCATGTGATCATGTCTTTACAAGTTATGCAAGTTGTGATTAAGCTTATGATTATTTCAAGTATTTTTTCTTGGTCTCTTAAATATGCGCCATCATAGATTTATATTATTTCCTTAAATGGTCTTTACTAGTGGATCCAACTAGGTGATGTTATCCACTGTGTGGGGTTATGCTTGGTTTACCATGTCATGTAGACCACTCCTTATATCGGTGTGGAATAAACATTGGTATTCCATGTAGTAGCTCGCTTGGTCTTATATGTCAGTTAGGGTCCCTCCTACATAAGTATGATATATTATGAAAGTTTGACTATATTTATGCATGTTTTAACATAAGCTTTGATCATATATGTCATATTGAGCTCATGTCGATTGATTATGATTATGCATATTGATTATTATGGCTTATGTTCCTTGTTTCATGGCACCACACATACTTAGTACATTCCAGGTACTAACGTATACTTTTTGCCTACATGATCTAACCATGTAGGGACTGGAGCTCCTATTCATCCTCTTCCTTCTTGTGGCTAGTCAGATTCGTTGAAGACTACTATTGTTGAATCCTCTATTTCGGGTACAACATCCACCTTACTTTTATGCTTTGATAAGACACATATTTTAGACTTTTATTTTTTGAGAGTGATCTTGGGAGATGTCTTGGCCCCCGTTACACTCATACTAGAGGTGTTGTTGGATGTGGAAGTTTATGTATCAAGCTTGACTCTATTATATATATGTAATTGTGAAGACTTCCCTTAGTCCCTTTTTCCCTTCTATGCTTGTTGTATGTGGATGGATATGATGGAAGTCCCAAGTTCCTAAATGCCCCCATAGCGTGAGTCATACTTACGTGTCCTTTAGACTTATTTGCTATATGGTTAATGCAAATCCTCTTCCCTATAACATCCCCATAGCATGAGTCCAAAGCGTCATTTTCCTTAGAAATTATGTGATATATGTGTGTTGCTCTTTTATATTTCCGCGCAACTAAAGATGTGCAAATGATATGCTAAGAGGCTTGTTTGGGTCTCCCTCGGTTTGCTCATTCGCTGTCACATCTATGTCCTAGGCTTGGGTCATGAGAAGTAGCTACACGAACTAATCAAAGGAGGTTTGACGTCTACTATAGACATATAAAAAATTATTTTAACCATGTATAAATAGTATAATTTATTGTTGAAGGGGGTTCGGCTAAAACCCTTGATGAAGGACTAGCTCCACCCCTAGATACCATTATATTATTTACAATGCACCATCTATTTCCCTTAGCAATAATATATCTTGGTAGACACACCACATTGGGCTTTTAACATGTAATGACCTATTGTCCTACAAATTTATATTACAGTCCACACTTGGATTGAGATATTAACTTTTGCTATATGACATTTACGGCTAAATAAAAATAACAATCATACAAATATCAACATCTTCCTTCAAACTATGATTATTCTAGCTTCCAAATATAAATACTCCACAAAGAGTATTTACAAAACTGCTATATCTACAACTATTCAAATCAAATGGATGATCCCTCCCTCTATCTTCTTTAATCTTAACATTGACGTTACTTTCAAGAAAAAGGAAAGGGTTGATGTTGATGTTGGTGGAGTGATGAGAAACTCTAATGGAGATTGATCATGAGATATTATCAATAGACATATGCTATATCAAAAACGTTGATGGAGCTAATAAATCTTCAACATGGATTATACTTGGTTATATCTTAGAAACCAAGTATTGGATACTACAATTATTGTAATAAAATCATTGTATTTATCAGTCTACATTTGATATTTACAGGTTTATGTTGAAGAAGCTATAGAATTCAATGAGCCGGCATATTTTTTTGGAAAACGATGAAACCACACTAGATATATATACAAACTGCCACCTTTCAGCAAAAATTAAGGCAAATAAACAAGGAATAACCACATCCAAAGTAGTTCTTAATCACAACAAATCAAAAAGAATAACCTACTTTTTATTTTAGTCAGTTAAAAAAGTAGACATCTTTTTTCGACAACATTTTAATTTCAACTTTTCACAGGGCATATATAAGGCCACAAGATTTATGAGTATTTTGGTACATTTGACATAACTTTAATTTACAATCACAAAATAAAAAAAATCTTCTTTGTTTTCTTAAACTTCATGCCAATTCAAACTAGGTCATTCTTTTTAAAATGGAAAGAGTAATAAACTAATTATCGATAATGACCCTCCAGGTCATTTCTATGATTTTCTTGTCTATGGAAAGTGATCTATTAGGAAAAGAAAAGGAAATATAGTTTTAGAAGGCTCACCGAGTAATTTGGAATTTGCATTTAAATCCTCTAAAGAATGCCGGTCAATCCAAGAGTTAAGAAGGCATTTCTTGCTATGAAAAATATTGACATCTCTGAGTAGAAGGTGAAGCCAATATTGAAGAGCCTTCTAAAAGTATATGACAAAAAATGGGAGCTTATTGAAGAGGAAAATTACAAAGCACTTGCAGATGCTATATTTTAAAAGAAGGAAGCTGAGGCAGTGGCACATAAGAAGCCTGAAAGTAATGAAGTGCTTGAGCAGTGAGAGCAAGGTTTTGAGGAAGAGACAGTGCACAAGGATCCTGAAAGACTACTAAAGAGATTATGGTTAAGATATCAAGAAGGTCAAGCTTCAATTTTTGCTAACAATTCTACTCCCGAAACTTCTCTTAAAAGGCCTAGAGGGGAGGAGGAAGGTTAATTAGCTGGACCTCATCATCAGAACCAATCACAAGTGGAAGCAAATGTTAGGTCTCAAAGGAATAATGTTAGATTGAACGAAACTCAAACATCTCCAATCTTGACAAGGCCTGGCAAAATGATCAACATTCCCACTAACAAGCATAGCCAGGAATCCAGATAACATAGTCTCAGTCCAGGGTTTATAGAAAGCCTAGCCTACATGACATCTGATATCTCTTTCTTTGAGTCAATCCAAGTAAGTTGTTTCCCTCTGAATCTCTTCTTGATGCTGCCTAGTTGTTCAAACATAAGTCACACAATCATTATGACTGATTTGGCAATATAATATCAAAAAGTAGGTGAACTAATCCTTGTAAAATGATCCGCACATCTCCTCGAGTCCATGTCTAGAAAATCATCCCAAAATGGACCCCAGAAGACCAAGAAAAGACTTAAACACGAAGTTAAATAACTATACCAGGAAAACATTCATTTCAAAACTTCCTCGGTTTAAATTCTCAAAAAATTGGACAAAATCAAAAAAAATCCAGCATACTACTATGTCCCTCTCAGAACATAGAATAATTTTAGATACAAATTTTACTTAATTTCATTAAGAAATGACGAAGATATTTGATGTGCTGTCAAAATACAACACATTTGATGCCTGAAACAAGAGAATTTGTGAGTTCTTAAACCCACTTTTTAGTATTTTGGTGTATTTTTGTGTTAATCTTACAGAAAAGTTAGGTTGGCATGATTTTGAAGAAACGTTATAGATTTTGCTGAAGCATATGCGATACAGCCCTCCTACGAGTCATAGGTTTTGTCATAGCAGGAATCAGAGACCAAAATTCAGAAATCTGTCAAGTGAAGGTCACCCTTACGAGCCCATCCAATGAGTCATAAGACACAATATGACTCTTATAGGTAGAATCGTAGCAAGAATCAGAGGGCAAAAATATTGGACCAAAAAAAACTGAAGACCAAGATTACGAGAAAAATATACAAGTCATAGCCTAAGCAACAACTCATACCTGTGGGTCGTACCAGTTTAGTGCAAGATGCCAAGATCCTAATAGGAGACCTTTACTACGACTTGTAGGTCCTCCTACAAGTTATAACTGCTACACTTATCAGCTGCCAGCTGTCTTTTTTGTGTAAATTCTAGGGTTATTTTCTAAACACTATATATAGTTAAAATTAGTTTTTTTAGAGGAGTTCGACCAGTAGACAATTCTCTATTTTATTTTGAAGCTTTTCTTAGGTTTTTAGAGTAGATTATTGTTCTCCCAAGGAAAACCCATTTTGGGGATTGCAAATCTTGCCTTGTTGTAATTGCTGATCAATCAACCTTGAGGGTTTGCAACTTGTGGTGCCTATCTCTTTCATTATTATTGGTGAAACTCTCAACTATATCTATTATATGCATTCTTATGTGTTTTGTTTTAACCATGAGTAGCTAAGCACCTACAGCTTGGGGTTGTGGAAACCATGGGTAGTTGACTTAAAATAACCTAGTTTTCTTGGATTTCTATGATTGGGGTTTTGCATGTATTACCTATTTTCCTTTATTTTTATTGTTGTTTGGTGGTGGCCAACACCAAACCCTGCCTACTATCATGATCTTGACCAAGGTAGTGATGAATAGGAAAAGGGAAGTAGATGACAGAATTTGGTTGATGTGTTCCCTTTTAGACGACCAAACCTACCCAAGGTGAGGTTGACTGGGACTATTGGGAATGATTAGTTGGAACGCCATGGTGGTCGGGTAAGCGTCATGTTGAAATTTGACCTTCACCTTCACAAGAAGGCTGAAAGAACCTAAGTTACCATCCTGTATGCGACTTACCAATTATAGTTATGTATCTAGGTAATCAAGTCGATGAACCATGGGGAACACAATTCCCAAGTTGTCCCCAAAATTGAGTGTTTCCTTGCATTTTAATTAGTATTTATTTTATTTTGTTTTTGAATTATAAAAACCCCTATTTATAGATTGTAGTTATAGATACTAGAAATGATTAGTAGTGAAATGTTGTAGTCAAGCCCTGTATTCCCTATGGATTCAACCGTAACCTTAGTTAGGTTAATTATTGATAGTGACCGCTTTCTTATTGGAGCGTGACCATTATCAATAAAAATTATGGCGCCCTTGATGGGGGAATACAACTATGTTTTAATTTGATTTCACTATTAGTTAATTCTTGTGTTAATTTCTAGAGTCTATTATACTTTGCTTTTGTTTTGTTTTTGTTGTTTGATTTCTTTTGCAGGGTGTACTAGGTTGTATGCCAACACAAGGAGCCAAGACAATCTCGTAGCTCTACTAAATTTGGAGATCAATCAACTACCAAGAAGGATGGCTTAAGTGAATGAGGACATTGAGGTTGAGGAGGATATTCATGTGATTGAGAAAGACCTAAGAAGAGAGGAAAATCCACCACCAAGGGTTAACCAGCCAAAGCTTAGAGATTTCAATGCAAATGCTTACGGCTGGAATCAGTACCGACTGAACCCTATAGGGATGGATGTAACCAGTTCTATAGTACTGCCCCCTTTACTAGGAGATGCTAAGTTCACGAAATCAAGTGGATTGCTCCAGATGCTAAAAAAACTGTGCCCTATTCACAGGGCTACCATCAGAGGATCCCCACCATCATCTCCAAAATGTTGTCTTCTTATGCAAAAGTGTCATGGGGACATAAATATGTCTATTGACGCTGTGGGACTGAGGGTGTTTCCATTGTCACTGATTGGCAATGTAGCTCTATGGTTGTGTGAGCTACCTCCAGGTACCATCACTAGTTAGGATGAGCTGCAAAGGGCATTCTTAGAAAGATCTTTACCAAGGTCAAAGAAGCTAAAGCTTAAGGACCAAATTACAACTTTGATCAATTGCCTAGGGACTCTCTTTGCACTACATAGGAAATATTCACCAAATACTTGAGGATGGTCCCTGATCACAAAATTGTTGATGATGCTTTGGTCTAGATCTTCTATAGAGCAGTTGATGATAATAGCAAAGCATGCGCTAACACAATCATGTGAGTTGTTTTGTTTGATCAACTATTCGAGCTAGTGGCCGAAAGAATAGTATAAGTGGTGAATACAAATAGAGCATGGGGTCAAAGTGAGCATGGTAATGCAAAGAGTTCTTATGTGGTTACCAATAATAGTGAGCAAGCTAAAATGAATAAAGAGATTATGGAGCAACTTGCTCAACTCCGTACGAGCGTGGATTTTGTTTTGAAGCAAAACTAATCTAGTATGAAGGCTATAGCTCACCAACCCCCAATTACTCCTGCATATAATGATCAATTCTTTGATGAGGATGCCTATTATGTGAGCAACCAAGCAGCGGGTTTCCAAAATAACCCCAAAAGGTCCAACTCGGACTATTAGAGGCAAAGTTTCGGGAATCAAGGTCAGAACTTAAATCGAGATAGAGCATGTAGAGATAATAGGGGTGGATACTATGAGAGAGAAAGATTACCAAATGCAAAATGGGGAAGAAGAAAGGGCTACAACAATGGTCCTTATGTTCCACCACACAATCATGATGTCGTATCGAGCAATTCTAGGATTGAAGATATTTTTGAAAAATTGTTGAAATGAACCGACTACCAAAATGAGACTATAAAGGGAATAAAAGTAGATATTTCAAGTATTAACCAAAAAATAGTGGCAATCAAGCAACTTGAACAACAATTTGGGCAAGTGTCTTCACAATTGAACTAATACCAAAAGGCCACCCTACCAAGCAATATAATTCAAAATCCTAAAGATGAAGGGCATTGCTTGGCGGTAATGACTAGGAATGGCAAAATCATGATAGATCCCCCTATGCAAAAGGTGGAAAATTGGAACCGTAAGAAGACAATAAATGAATGAACCCAGGCATGCAACACGAAAGAGCAACCCAAAAAGTATAAAACCCTTTCGAGGCCCCCTCCTCCTTTCCCTCAAAGGCTTAGAAAAGGAGGAGGGTAAGTTGGAATAGTCCTTGACAGTGCTAAAGATATTGTTAGTGGACCTCCCGTTAGTTGAGGCCCTTGAAAGGATGCAAGGGCATGCCAAATGGATGAAAAACCTAGTCAAAAAGAAGCTAAAAGTGAGCCAAGACCTCTCCAAAAATGTTCAATGTTGTAGAGCCATCACTACAAAGTCTTTAGTGAAAAAGTCCCAAGACCTAGGTGCATTCACTATACCATGCACTGTAACTAGCATTAGCAAAAGCACTATGTGATTTAGGGGCTAGTATTAACTTAATGCCTCTCGCCATATTCAGAAATCTTGATTTGGGGAACCTTGTCCTTATGAAAATGCAGTTGTTGATGGCAGACAAAACAATCAAGAAGCCTATGGGTATCTTGTATGATGTGTTGGTAAATGAAAACAAATTTATGCTTCCCGCAGATTTTGTTATACTTAGCTATAAAGTTGATTTTGCAGTTCCGATCATCTTGGGAAGACCTTTCTTAGCCACAGGTTGAGCATTAATAGATATGGACAAGAGACTACTCACTTTTAGATTAGGTGAAGAAGTAGAGGTGTTTCAAGTAGGTCAGCAAGATGGGAAGAGTTCTGAGTTCCAAGTTATCTCAATCATTTCAATGGATGAGGATGATGAAGCCGAGATCCTGATAGATTTGAGGCTTGGGATTGATCCTTTAGCTTCAGCATTGATGAACTTTGATGGTGAAAATATCCATCATTATGAGAAAACAGTAAATGCTCTTGGAGTGTTACTTGGGCCGAGGCAATAAGTAAGGTTGGAACTGGATTTATGCCATAGGGAAACAGTACCTACAAAACCCTCTATAGAAGTTCCACCAGAGTTAGAGTTAAAGGCATTACCATCACATCTGAAATATGCATATTTTGGAGAGAATAGTACATTACCTGTCATCATTGCAATAGGGTTAAAGGAAGTCCAAACAGAAGACCTAGTCTTAGTTCTCAAGCAGTACAAAAGAGTTATTGGGTGGACAA
This sequence comes from Solanum virginianum, assembly GCA_000787875.1. Classification (NCBI taxonomy): domain Eukaryota; kingdom Viridiplantae; phylum Streptophyta; class Magnoliopsida; order Solanales; family Solanaceae; genus Solanum; species Solanum virginianum. The sequence goes on from DF363288.1 coordinate 48,225, forward strand.
TTGCAAACATCATTGACAAGCCCCCCGGGATATGCTCTTGTAAGATTCAGCTAGTCAAGAATTATAAGTTGAGTATTGAGCATCAAAGGTGGTTGAACCCCCTAATGCAAGAGGTTGTGAGGAAAGAAATCATCAAGTGGCTAGACGCAGGAGTAATCTACCCAATCGCTGACAGTGAATGGGTGAGTCCAGTGTAGTGTGTTCCAAAGAAGGGAGGTATCACAGGGGTGCCTAATGAAAAGAATGAGTTGATCCCCATGAGCCCAGTCACTGGATGGAAAGTGTGCATCAACTATAGAAAGTTAAATGCTTCTACTGAAAAGGATCACTTTCCTATGCCATTCATGGGTCAAATGCTTGATAGATTAGCAGAAAAGGGATGGTATTGTTCTCTTGGTGGATATTCTGGGTACAATCAAATTTTTATTGCACTTGAGGATCAAGAGAAGACAACGGTCACATGCCTCTATAGTACCTTTGCATTTAAAAAGATGCTCTTTGGGCTCTATAATGCTCCAGCCATATTTCAAAGATGCATGATGTCTATCTTTTCAAACATGGTAGAAAGTACTACTGAAGTGTTCATGGATGACTTCAGTATCATTGGCCAGTCTTTTAAAGAATGCCTTTCAAATTTACATGATATGTTGCAGAGATGTGTCGAGGATCACTTGGTACTAAATTGGGAGAAATGCCACTTTATGATCAAAGATGGCATCGAACTTGGTCACAGAATTTCTAGCAAAAGAATTGAAGTGGATAAAGCAAATATCAAGGTAATAGAAAAATTTCCACCATTAATTTTGATAAAAGGTATCAGAAGTTTTTTAGGCCATGCCGGATTCTACTGCCACAACATAAAGGACTTCTCAAAAATCTCACAACCCTTGGGGAAGTTGTTAGAAAAAGATGCAAAGTTTGTATTTGATGAGGCATGCATGCATGCCTTTAAAGAATTGAAAATAAGGCTAACCACGACACCCATTATTTTTGCTCTAGATTGGTCACAACCATTTAAACTAATGTGTGATGCAAGTGGGGTTGCACTCAGTGTGGTATTTAGACAATGAAGAGAGAAAGTCCTGCATTTGGTCTATTATGCTAGCAAAGCACTGAATGTGGCCCAGAAAAATTACACTATGACCGAACAAGAATTGCTTGCGTTGGTGTTTGCATTTGAAAATTTTTGTTCATATTTGTTAGGAGCTAAAGTGATCGTGCATACTAACCATGTGGCACTCAAATATCTAATGGTAAAGAAAGACGTAAAATCAAGGTTGATTGGATGGGTAATTCTCCTGCAGGAATTTAATTTTGATGTTATTGACAGAAAAGAGTCAGAAAATTAGGTTGCCAATTACCTTTCTAAATTGGAAGATGAGGCTGTGATGAAGTTTGATGATGGGCTGGACATAAATGACTCATTCTTCGATAAAGGAGTTCTGGGAGCATTATATGATCTTATACTTTGGAGAAAAATTGGGTTATATAGCTTTTTAAATGACCCAAAGCAGGTGAAAAATAAGCTTAAAATCGTGGTGCAAAGTTGGGAGGAATATATAATATATTTCACTCAAATCAAGATATATATAGCCAATGACACTTGTTGACACATTTCTGATACATGGCTGATCCAAAGCCTAGACTGAGCTGAAATATTTACATATTTGAGTTAGAATGTGTAGGAAAGTACTGTTTCTGGATTGAGTTATGGATTATATGTTGTATATGGTTGGATGCGATCTCTGTATTATGTATATATAATGTTATGGGATGGTAGTTGTTGTGTTAAGGGTTGTGTTGGCTGTAACTATTATATTACTTGAGTTCTTACATTTTATGTGTAAGAAAGGGCCTGAAAAGTGTTGGCTGGAACTATGAATTTGTGAAAGTTATGAACACAGAGCTTGACTCTTGCTTGTATGTGTGTCTGGTTTAAGGCTACCGAAATATACTAGCTTTTGAGGTTGACCGTGATTACATGCTACCTTGTGTGCTGAATCTAATATCTATATCTGGTTGGTATGTATATGCATGATGTTACTACAATTATCTATATCTTTTCTGAGTACTTCTAGTAGAATTTCCTGATTAAACATGATTCTGTGTTGCCCTGTTGTTTATATGATCCTATATCCTATTGTTATTTGGTATGTACTTGTGCCACTGGTTAGTGACTAGAGAGATAAAGCACATTCTGGGGACGAGTATAGTGCACCCCTAAGGGAGTCTTGAGTTATGTGATACAAGAGGCATTGGTAGGTTTGGGACTGGAGTGTGACCCTATCAGTGAGGGGCATATTTCGTTATATGAGTTTCCCAAGATTATATATGATGAGAAACTTCGATGTCAGTTAGTTTGGGTATGGGATCTTATTTAGAGAAGGGAATTTTTTTTGTAGGACAGCATATGGTTGCCTTGGCGATGTACTAAATAGCAGCTGGATTGTGACATGATTTTGGGTATGTGATGTCCTTCTGATTATCTACCCTCTTGGAACTTAGCTTAGGTTATATGGATGTTGCCCTATGAGTTGTGTTACAAGGAAAGGGGCCTGGTAAGGGCTGAATATGAGCTAGAGACAGGGGCAGGCATGCACTGACTTGACTTGAACCTTTATGAGTGTGTATTGCCAGTTGCTATAGAGATATGTGGACAGGGAGATTTTGCATTGATTCTAGGTCATACCGTGACTTGTTTACGAGCATACTAATGATTTTGTTGGACCTATCTATCAGGGGCACCTATGATACCCTAGTTATTATAGCATTTTTATTTCCATTACCTGCAGTGGGCTAGATTGTAGCACGGTTGCCTACTGAGCCTGATTCTATTCTGATTATTGAGGTCCATGCGTTGCTATACTGGGGTTAGCTGCTACTCATAGTTCCTTACATAGTCTTTGAGCTGTTTATTATGACTTGGGAGAGATGATATGATTGGGGACCTGGATCCGAATATTAGGGAGAGAGGGAGATTTTTCTGATGTTACGCTCTGATACCATCTTGTCATGATTGGAGATGTTTGAGTTTCATTCAATCTAACATTATTCCTTTTAAAACTAACATTTTCTTCCTCTTATGACTGGTTTTGATGACGAGGTCCAGGTAACTCACCTTCCTCCTCCCCTCTAGGCCTTTTAAGAGAAGTCCCGGCACTAGAATTGTTAGTAGAAGGTGAAGCTTGATCTTCTTGATATCTTAACAACAATCTCTTTAGTGGTCTTTCATGCTCCTCATGCACTGCTTCCTCCTCCAATAATTGCTCTTGCTGCTCAAGCGCTTCATTATTTTCAGGCATCTTAATGTTCCTGTGCCTCGGCTTCATCCTTTTCAAATATAGCATCTGCAAGTGCTCTGTAATTTTCCTCTTCAATAATCTGCCAATTTTTGTCATATAGTTTTAGAAGGCTCTTCAATGTTGGCTTCACCTTCTCCTCAGAGATGCCAATATTCTTACAACAACAACAACATAATAATAATAATAATATTGACCTTCTCCATTATTCATAGCACAAAAGGCCTTCTTAACTCTTGGATTTACCGGCATTCTTTAGATGATTTAAATGCAACCTCCAAATTACTCAGTGAGCCTTTTGAAACTGTATTTCCTTTTCCTTTCCTTACAGATCACCTTCCATAGAAAACAAAATCATAGAAATGACCCGGAGGGTCATTACATTATCTTTGAAAATATTTGTGTAATGAATGCTACTAATAAAAGTACAAAGATACATACTATTTCTTACGTAACCACCTAATTTCTATATAACTAATATTTATCCATTTCGACTAATTATAAATTATGTTTGTTTAGGGTTATTCTTTATATCTTCTTGAAATACCTTTTATGCTTTCTTGATCAAGCGATTTGATCATTTGTTGAAACTAAGATTAATTTGCAGAAAAATAACTACCACCTCTTTATTTTCTAAATAACACTATAGTAAACTAAATTTGAATCATTAAGTAGGCATTCCAACATAAAATAAATTATGGGTATTAGAAAGTTGTATGAGGTCGTATTTGGATATGTATTTAATTAATTTGAAAGAAATAACATTTTGAGAGTCGGAAAAAAAAATTCACCTCTATTTTCTCTTCTCCAAGAATCTAAGCTAGAAGTTTTTTCCTCACCAATACTATATCTACATGGAAGAAAAATTAACACTTTACTAAAATAATTTGAAGATGAACAAAACATTAATTAATTTAATTTCGAAGGAGAAGAAAGAGAAAAGTGTTAACCTCCGCTTAATGCTTCCATAAACAATTGTCTTTTTGATGAAATGGCATCCCTATTTTTTGACCTTCTGCAATTAATAGAATATCTTCCACCTACGTATAAAACAAGTAAATAATAAATTACAATTATATGCAACCAACTCAAAAGTGAAAGAAAACAAATCAGAGATCAATAATATTTGATTGAGAAACACCTTGTCACTAGAAATAAAAAAATTTGCAACCCTTCCATCATAGAAAATAGTCAAAGGCACAATTTTTATACCATTTTCTGAGCCTCAACAAAGCCTATTTAATAAAATCAGCACAAAGCTCAGTTGACAGGTATTTTCATTGTCTAAAGCATTAATCGAGTAAATCCACACATTATTTTTGCTAAAACCTTTTTCTATCCTTATATAAGTTGTAAAATTTCTTGTTCTTTAGCCAAGAGATCGATCATTATTTTTGATGCGTAAAATACTTTTATTTAATACACATAAGAGATCTAATAAAGACAATTTTCTTCTATTTCTATTATAAGTGTTAGAACCCGTATTCTTGTGCATTGGAGCGGTTACGGAAATTTGGGACCTAAGTGTCAATTTTAGATAAGTTGGGACCAAGGAGACATTATTGAAAAGATAGGGGTCAAAGTAGAATATTTAAAAAAGGGGTGTATGTGTATAGATTCATATATACACATGTACATATGTATGACTTCTTTAATTCCTTGAACAAATTGTTTCTTATTTTAACAAGAAGAGAAAAAAATCTAGAAGTGATAAGGTTGGCCCACTTAGTGTGTCACACTTATATTGGTACATTTCTGACAGATGGCACCAAGTTGATTATATATACATATGTATGTAAGGATTTCCTCTCATTTCCAAAAGCTCCCATACTTAGAGAAAAAATCACGACCCAACCTATGGGCCGTGACTGGTACCCAATAAGGGCACCCAGACAACATGAGCAAATCAGTTTCTAATAGAAGTTACTATTTATTTTATAAAAATTTAGGCAGAGTTTCCTCTGTAA
>DF363287.1:0-14496 GCA_000787875.1 Solanum virginianum
CCATAATTGCCTGCAAGTCAAAGCAGAACATTAAAGGCCGGGTGGCCTAACCCAAGATATAGAGATTCCTACTTGGAAGCGGGAGGAAATTAACATGGATTTTGTGGTTAGGTTGCCTATGACTAGAAAGGGTTTTGATTCTACTTAGGTAGTGGTTGATAAAATGATAACGTCGGCTTATTTCCTCCCAGTTAAGACTACTTATAGGGCCGAAGACTTTGCTAGGTTGCATATTCATGAGTTGGTTGTGTTGCAAAGGGTGCCCTTGTCTATCATATCGGATCGTGATGCTCAATTGACTTCTCACTTTTGGATGTCCTTCCAAATTTGGTACCAAGGTAAAGCATAGTACAACCTTTCACCCACAAATAGATGGCCAAGCCCAAAGAACTATTAAAACTCTTGAGGATATTCATAGATATTGTGTTTTGTAGTTTAAGGGTAGTTTCGATGATCATCTTCCATTGATTGAGTTTGCCTACCATAATAGTTGTGATTCTAGCAGTGGTATGACTCCTTTTGAGGCTCTCTATGGTAGATGTTATATGTCCTCGGTTGGATGGTTTGAGGTACAACAGATGGCTTTGTTGGGTCTCTTGTCATGGAGGCTATGGATAAAGTAAGGATTATTAGGGAAAGGTTGAAAACAGCCTAAATTCATCAGAAGTCCTACGCTGATCTGAGGAGAAGAGATCTTGAATTTAAAGTTTATTATTGGGTCTCTTTGAAGGTATCACCTATGAAAGGTGTGGTTCATTTTGATAAAAAGTGTAGATTGAGTCCAAGCTATGTTGGTCCTTGTAGGGTGTTGAGGAGGATTGGTAATGTAGCCTATGAGTTGGAGTTGCCTAGTGAAATTGACTTAGTTCTTCTAGTCTTTCATGTATCCATGTTGAGGAAATGTGTGGGTGACCCGAATGCTATTGTGCCATTGGATATTATGGGTGTTGTTGAAGACAACAAGACTTATGAAGAGGTTCTAGTGGAGATTTTTGATAGACAAGTGAAGGGGTAGAGGAACAAGGATGTGGCTTCTGTTAAGGTCCTTTGAAGGAATCAACAAGTTCAAAGTGCTACACGGGAGGCCGAAGCGGACATGCAAAAGTGATATCCCTATCTCTTTCATTCTACACAAGCCTAAGGTACTAATCTTATTCCCCTATGTGATTTCAATTCTTATGTTTCAGCCCCTATGTCATTTGCATGCGTTAATGTTTATGTTGACAAATTCATGGTGATTTTACCACTTCAATGGATATTTTTAAAATGATGTGTAAGTGCATTGTTACATTCTTGTGTGGGCTGAAATTATCTTCTTTACTACTCTTATATACGTTTCTTTGAGATTCGTGATGAATGTTCCCAATGTAGAGATATTGAAATGACCCCAAAAAGTGAAACGACCCCAAAAAGTGCCCAAAAATGTGGCTCGAATATGCCCAAAATGGTAATTTCCATATATCTCAAAATCATGCGTGATATCAAAAATTTGACTTCATATTCTTATTCAAGGCATTAAATTGAGTTGGAAATGGGTCTAACCCCTATTTTAGAGCAAACGAATTGCAATTTTATTTTCCCAAAATTTTAATTTCTAGAATCGATCCGCAACGGTGTGCTATGCACAATAGATGTAGACCTATGTAAATCCTGCCTCTATGATAGGTACACTTTATGGACTAGACACGGACCTGTATATTTTGTTGCTAGTGATTTTTATCTTGGTCCAAGGCTTTTGGGTCTTGGGCCCAAGTCCTCTCATACATGAAAATATCTATATTTAGCCATATTTCACCCTCATATCATTTAGGACATTCCCTAATACTCACTCAAACACTTAGACCCATATTTCTCTCCAAAATTATATCCCAAAACTCATCCGGACCTTAAGATTCTCATTCAAGCTTCAAGTCTCCATCTCCAATCTTCTTCAAAGATTCTCCAAAGTTGAGGTATGTGGGTTTCTTTCATGGGCTCCTTTTGGCCATGATACCCAAGCTTTCTTGTACCCAAATTTGCCCGAGTTAATGTTTATTTACTCGTGGCTCTTATGTTTTATGAATTTCACTACACACTATATTAGGGTTTCATGAAATTGTGATTGTTTTAGCATGTCTGGAGCTATGAATCTAAGATTTGTTGTGAGATTTGAAGAAGGGTTTTGATGTGTATTGCTTGAGAGTGGTACCAAATATCTATTGATGGTTTTACACTGAATTTTCTAGCATGATTCCACTCTTGAAACTAGCATTACACACCTACCAAGTGTTTCATAAAATATCCGGTTATGATTTCTTGAGGAATTGATAGTTCAATGTATGTCTTATGAGTTGAATGACTATATGATGATGAAAGAAATATATATATATATATATATATATATATATGATATTATCTCTACGGTGTGTGAAAAATGACCTAGCCTCACCCGGGAGGTTGTAGGCCTGGGTAACCTTGTTGAGGGGTTTGCACCTTGATCGGCTCGCTCGGGAGGTGGCAGGCTTGTGTAACCATATTGAGGGGTTTGTACCTTGATAACCTTGTTGGGGAGTTTGTACCTCATCAACTACGATGGGGGGTTTGTACCTCATCAACCATATGAAGGGGTTTGTACCTCACGCACCTTTCCAAGGAGGTGGTAGGCCTTGGATATTCACTAAAGTGGTCTCTTCTTACATATAGATTATGTTCTATATAAGCATGGTTTACATGAAGCATCATTCATACATCCCATATTGCTATATGATTATTCATTGCCTATGTTATGCATTTTGATTATGGTGCATATTAGTTGTTGCATTGCATCCTACATATTTAGTATATTAAATGTACTAATGCATACTCTATGCCTACATGATGTCACCATGTAGGAACTGGAGCCCCGCTTGCACATCCCCATCCATATGGCTAGTACGATTTCACTCAAGCTTGTTGGTGAGTCCTCCATTATGGGGACATTACTTATTGTGTCATACTATATTCTAAGACTACGTTTCTTTTATGTAAAAGTTGACTATGAGTGTGAGCTATGTTGCTTGTCCTTGCCCCTGCTCTTATCTATGTAGTAGAGGTGTTCTTGGACATATCATGCGTAATGTTATAAACTTTAACTCTCCCTTGACTCTTGTTGTTATGATATGAATGATGTTCCTTACCTGGCATATCCCTATTTTGACTCTTTTGTTGCTATTTTATTGCTTCCCCAACCAAGGATGTGTAATGATATGCTAAGAGGCTTACTTGGGGTCTCTTCGAGTTTCCCTTGCGCCGTGTCATGTCTAGGCCCTTGGCTCGAGCCGTGAAAAACTTGGTATCAGAGAACTAGGTTGTTAGATCCTCGGAGTCTAATACACTGTGTCAATTAGAATCTTGTTCATGGTTGTGTTGTATACCAAAACTATGAGCTAGAGGCTATGAGGCATTTGGGAAATGTTTCCCCTTTTCTTACTCTAGGTCATCCTATAGAAATTGAGTTAAGGTTTTCCCTCTAATGATTGTCTTTTGCTATGCTAGATCATGTCTAACACAAGAAGAAGAAGAGTTCGCACTCATGAGGGTTAACCGGCTCATGATGAGCAATGGGATGCTCTCATTTTGCTTGCACAAGTTGTGGCTAACCAAGCCAACCAATGGGCCTAAGCCCCTCAAGCTCCTATATCTTCATCTTGGGTGAGAGATTTCATGAGGATGAATCCCTTGGAATTCTATCAGTCAAAGGTGGATAAGGACCCATAAGAATTCATTTATGAGGTCTACAAGGTGTTGACTACCATGGATGTAAGTTCAGAAGATAAGAGGGAGTCGGCAGCTTACCAACTCAAGGGGGTAGCAGAAATTTGCTACACTCAACGAAAGAGGTGAAGGGGAACAATAATGTGGTCTTATGGGAGGAGTTTAAGGAGACTTTTCTTAATTGGTTCTTCCCTCTTGAAGTTAAGGAATCTAAATTGGTGGAGTTTATGAAATTGAAACAAAGATCTATGAGTGTGAGGGAGTATGCCCTGAAGTTCAACAAACTTTCAAAATATGGTCCGCACTTGGTGGCCGATTCAAGCTCTAAAATGAATAAATTTGTAATGGGTGTTTCCGACTTGGTGAGTGAGGAGTGCCGGTCTGCTATGTTTATTAGTGAAATAGATTTGTCTCGTTTGATGACCTACACCAAAAAAATGTAGAAGGACAAGTGGAGGAAGAGAAGGGGTCATGAGGGAAAGTTCCAAAGTTGAAAGAATGGCCAGTTCCATCAAGGCCAAGGGTATTCTCATAAGAGGGTTGCAATGACTTTCCAAGGGCCAAAGATTTTGGAGGTATAGTTTCTTAATGGTGGGTGTCCGAAATGTGGTAAGGCTTATAATGGCTCGTGCTTTAGGGATACCAATGTGTGTTGTAGGTGTGGGGAAGTTTGGGATTGCCCTAAAAATTGCAACAAAGGTAAGGAGGTTCATCCATAAGGTGCTAATGCGGTTCGCTAGGGGAGAGGTGGCCGACAAGATGGTATCCTAAGGGACAATCGGTTTTATGCTTTGTATGGGAGGCAATGGGTTGATGAGATGGTCGATGTTGCTACCGATACATTAAAAGTCTTTGATTTTGATATGTATGCATTAATTGATTCGAGTGCCACTCTTTCTTTTGTTACCCCCTTTTTTGCCAAAAAGTGTCATGTTGAGCCCGAATTGTTGTGTGCCATATGAGGTATCTACTTATGTTGGTGCATCTATTACAACTAGAAAAGTCTATAGAAACAGTCCCATTGATATCTTGCATAAAATATTGCCTTGTGATCGTGCTGAGTTGGACATTATTGATTTTGATGTCATTCTAGGTTGCATGCTTACTATATCACTATTGATATTAGCTTCCGTTGGGTCAAATTCCAATTCCCAAATGAACCCATCCTTGAGTGGGAGAGTGATGATGTGGTAGTCAAGGGTAGACTTATCTCTAGCATTAAAGCCTGTAATAAGTTGATTTCTAAAGGGTATCTTTACCATCTTGTGAGGGTTAGGAACGTGGAGTCCAAGGTCATTCATATAGAGTCTATTGAGTTTCTTGATGTTTTTCCAAATGACATCCCCGGTGTTTCTCCCAAAAGGGAGACAGATTTTGATAAAGACCTCCTTCTCGATACTTAATCCATTTTCATTCCCCCTTACCGTATGGCCCTGTCGGAGTTGAAGGAGTTAAAGGAACAATTAATGAACTTGTTGGAGATGGGATTTATTAGGCCTAGCCAATCACCTTGTAATGCACCAGTGTGGTTTGTTAAAATGAAGGATGAGTCTCTTAGAATGTGTATTGACTACCTGTATCTTAATAGGGTCATTATCAAGAATAGGTATCCTCTTCCAAGAATTGATTATTTTTTAACCAATTTCAAGGGGCTATCCATTTCTCTAAGATTGATCTTTGGTCCGGGTATCATCAAGTGAAGGTGAGGGAGTGTGATATTCCTAAGACGGCCTTACGGACTAAGTATGGGCATTTTGAGTTTGCTGTGATGTCATTTGGGTTGACCAATGCACTGACTATCTTCATGGATCTTATGAATAGGGTCTTTAAACCCTACCTTGATTCGTTTGTTATGGTCATCATTGATGATATTTTGATCTATTCTCATAGTGAGGAGGAGCATATGGGTCATTTGAGGGTGGTACTACAAGGGTTGAGGGAAGAGAAGTTGTATGACTATTCACATAGTGCAGAGGATTATATGGGTCATTTAAGGGCAGTGTTGTAAAGATTGAGGGAAGAAAAATTGTATGCTAAATATGAGAAGTGTGAATTTCGATTAAAACTAGTTACCTTTCTAGGTCATGTGGTATTGGGGGATAGTATTAAGATAGATCCTTAATAGAAGGATGTGATTAGAAATTGGCCTAGACAATTGAACCCATTGGATATTAGGAGCTTCTTGGGCTTAGCGGGTTACTACCTGAGATTTTTGAATGGGTTCTCTTCTATTGCTTCTCCCATGACTAAGTTGACTCAAAAGAAGGCTAATTTTGTGTGGACCAATGAGTATGAGGGGAGCTTTCAAAAATTGAAATATAAGCTTGTGTCCACTCCTATTTTGTCACTACCAGAAGGGCTAGAGCGATTTGTTGTATATTGTGATAAATCTAGAGGTTGTTTGAGTTATGTTCTAATGCAAAATTCTAAGGTGATAGCTTATACTTCTAAGCAACACAAAGTGCATGAAAAGAATTATCCTACTCATGATCTTGAACTAGCCGTTGTTGTTTTTGCATTAAAGATTTGGCGTCATTATTTGTACAGGGTGCATGTGGATGTGTTTACCAACCATAAGAGCCTCCAATATGTGTTCACTCAAAAAGATCATAACTTGAGGCAAAGAAGATTGTTAGAACTTCTAAACGACTATGATATGAGTGTGCATTATAATCCGGGTAAGGCTAATATTGTGGTGGATGTTTTGAGTAAGGTGTCTATGGGTATCCCAGCTCATGTTGATAGTGGTGATAAAGAGGTGGCTAGGGTGGGAGTTAGGTAGGAAGAAGAGGATAATGGTGTTGTTGTTGTTGTTGATGGTTCTAAATCTTCATTTGTTAAGGAGGTAAAGGCTAAGCAAGACCTTGAACCCTCCTTGTTAGAATTGAAGGCCTTGGTTAGTCATGGGAAGGTGGAGGTTTTCTCCCAAGGGGGAGATGGTACCCTTAGATACCAAGGTAGGTCGTGTGTGCCTTGTGTTGATTAGTTTAAGGAGAGGATTCTTGATGAGGATCATGGTTCTTCCTATTCTACTCACCTCAGTTCTACTAAGATGTATAGAGATTTGGTGAGGAGGTATAAAGAAAGGTATTGCCAAATTTGTGTCCGATTGTGATTGTTCCCAACAAGTCAAAGCCGAACATCAAAGGCCGGGTGGCCTATGCCAAGACATAGATGTTCCTACTTTGAAGTGGGAAGAGATTAATATGGATTTTGTGGTTGGGGAGCCCAAGACTTGTAATGGTTTTTATTCCATTTGGGTTGTGGTCGATAGGATCACAAAATCGACTCACCTTTTACCAGTTATGACCACATATGGTTCTGAAGATTATGCCAGGTTGTACATTCATGATTTGGTGAGGTTATATGGGATTCCTTTTCCATTTTATCAGATCATGGTGCTCAATTTACTTCACACTTTTGGAGGTCTTTTCAAAAGGGTCTTGGTACAAGAGTTAAACTTCGTACGGCCTGCCACCCTCAAACAGATGGCCAAGCCAAAAGGACTATCTAAATCGTGGAGGATATGCTTAGGACTTTTGTATTAGAGCTTAAGGGTAGTTGGGATGACCATCTTCCATTGATTGAGTTTTCCTTCGACAATAGCTATCATTCTAGCATCAGTATGGCTCCTTTTGAGGATCATTATGATAGATATTGTATACCACCGATTAGGTGGTTTGAAGTTTGAGAGGTGACTGTGTTGGGACTAGAATATTCTTATGGAGGCTCTTGAGAAGGTTAAGATGATTAGGGAAAGGTTGCAGATGACCCAATGTCATCAAAAGTCCTATGTCGATGTGAGGAGAAGGGATATTGAATTTAAAGTGGGTGATTGAGTTTATTTGAAGGTGTCACCCATGAAGGGTGAGGTTCATTTTGGTAAGAAGGGCAAGTTGAGTCCTAGATATGTGGACCCTTATAAGGTGATGAGAAGGATTCGCAAAGTAACTTATGAGTTGGAAGTGCCTAGTGAGATGAATTTGATTCATCCGGTCTTTCATGTATCCATGTTGAGAAAATGCATGGGAGACCCTATTGCCATTATGCCTAAAATGACCCTAAAAAGTGCCCAAAATATGCCTCGAAAGTGCCCAAAAATGTAATTTCCATATAAGAGCAATCGATTAGCAATTTTATTTTTGTTATTTTCCTTGTCTAGAATCGATCCACTATAGTGCCATGATGTGCAGCTATCGGAAACATTTATTAATTTTGTCTTTGCAATAGGTCCTCGTTGCAGACCAGACGCGCATCTGTGTATTTTGTTGCCAGTGATTTTTATCTTGGTCCAAGGCTTTTCGGTCTTGGGCCGAAGTGTTCCGAAGTATGAAAATAACTATACTTAGCAATATTTCACCCTTATAACATCCAAGACATTCCCCAATACACATTCAAACACTTGGACAAATATTTGTCTCAAAAATCAAGTCACAAAACTCATCCTGATCTTAAGGTTCTCATTCAAGCTTCAAGTCTCCATCTCAAATCTTCATCAAGCTATTCTCCAAAGCTAAGGTATGTGGGTTTCTTTCATAGTTTCCTTTCACCCATGATACCCAAACTTCCTTTTACCCAAAACTGCATGATTTAAAGTTGATTTATTTAGAGGCCTTATGTTTTAGGAATTTTACTGCACACTATGTTGGGATTTCATGAAATTGTGACTGTTTTAGCATGTTTGGAGCTATGAATCTAAGATCTAATATGAGATCTAATGAAGGATTTTGATGTATATTTCTTGAGGTATTACCAAGTATCTATTGATGGTTTTACATTGATTTTTCTAGCATGATTTCGCTCTTGAATAACATGGTTTTACACTAGCATTACACACCCACTAAGTTTTTGATAAAGTGTCCGATTTTGGATTCTTGATCTATTGATGATCTATTGCATGAGCTATGACTCGAATGACTTATGATAATAAAAGGAATATATATACGGGTTAATTTTTTGAATAGTATCTATAGTGTTTCAAATTGATGATGCCTCGTATAGGTGGTGGTAGGCCAAAACTACCATGTTGGAGGGTATATACCTCAATCGCCTTACTCGGGGGGTGGTAGGCCTATGCAACCATGTTGGGGGGTTTATAGCTCAATTGCTGCGCCAAGGGGTGGTAGGCCTTGGTCTATAATATGATGGTCTCGTACTACACATGTAATATGTTCTATATAAGAATGATTTACTTAAGTATTGATCATACATGTCATATTGTTGTTATGCTATCTATTGCTTGTCATTATGCATTTTGACTATGTTGCCTATCTCTTCTTGTATTGCATCCTACATACTTAGTACATTCAAATGTACTAATACATACTCTATGCCTACCTGATGTTACCATGTAGGAACCGGAGCTCCTCTTGATCATCATCCTTCTCCACATGGCTAGTACTATCTCTTGAAGCCAGTTTGGTGAGTCCTCCACTCCGAGGATGATATCATTTGATCTTGTGTTATGTAAAGGCTCTCTCTATCTTATTATATTCTTTTGACTATGAGGGTAAGCCCAGGAGGTTATGGCCCTCACTAGATTATTAGTTTAGATGTGTTGTTGGACATGTTATGTAATGATGTTGTGAGCTTTGACTCTCTTTGATACTTTTGATGTTTTATGATATGAATGGCTTCCCTCAGCCCCTATCCTTGTTCTATGCTCTTTTTGTTATTAAAATGTTTCTGCGACCAAGGATGTCTAATAATATGTTAAGAGGCTTGTTTGGGGTCCCTTCTAGTTCCCATTCGCCGTGTCACATCTAGGCCTAAGGCTTAGATTGTGACAACGACGAATGAGCAGCCCGAAGGAACCCCAAACAAGCCTCTTAGCATATCAATCAGACTTTCTATGTTGTGGAAGTAAAATAACGACCACAAGAGATATAATTAAGGCAAATGGGAGTAATAAGTCTTTGATAATCATAAAACATTTAAGGGTCAAACTCATAGTATAAGTACATCAAATGTTCCAACTCTAACATAGATTGGACTGGGGGCCAAGACACTTTCTAGGCACCCTTATAGTACTAAGTGTTCAACATAAAGAGATATCAATTAGTAAGAGTAGCATAGCTAGTGTCCTCGGACATTAAGACTCACCAAAGCTTATCTTTCAAAATGCCAAAACTAGCCACGTGGAGGATGATCAAGAGGTGCTCTAGTTCCTACATGGTAACATCATGTACGCATAGAGTATGCGTTAGTACATTTGAATGTACTATGTATGTAGGATGCACTGCATGAAGACATAAGGCAACATAGTCAAAATGCATAGTCATAAGCAATGGATAAGTATAATACTAATATGACATTCAGGATCAATACTTAGAGTAAGACATGGTTGTAAATAATACAACTTGTCTAGTACATAGCACATGTGGGAAGAGGCCATAATCAACATAGACCAAGTGATCTACTACTTGAATCTAAGACATGTCACCCCCTTGGAAGGTGATTCGAGAATCCACCCCACAATATGGTGATTGGGCATGTCACCCCACAACAAGGTCATCAAGGTACTCACCCCTCAGCATGGTGATTGGGCATGTTACCCCCAAAAATTGTGGTCAAGGTATCAACCCATCAACATGGTGATTGGGCATATTACCTCCCAACAGGATGGTTGAGGGATCCACCCCTAAATGTGGTAATTGGGCATGTCACCCCACAACAAAGAGATTGAGGCATGTCACCCCCTTCACAAGGTGGTTAGGCAAGTCACCCCCAATAGGGTATGGTCTACTTACAACATCATAGATACCTTCCATGAATTCAATACACACATACAAGCCCTTAATCGTCATAAAGTCACTTGACTTATAATCCATGTAATAGGTCATCAATTACTTGAGTCCTTGTCAAGACATTTTATCAAACTCTTGGCGGGTTCATAATGATGTTCAAAATCATACAATGCAAGAGTGAAATAATATAAGAAAACTAAATGTAAATCAACCCACCAGCTATAGTAAAACCCTCATGTAATATACCTTGAAATCCATAAACAAATCTCATAATAGATCATAGATTCATAACTCAAAACATGCATGACCTCAATAGTCAAATCCAATTCATAGTATAAGCTTGAAATAAATAGACATGCATAATCAATCAACTTTTCATAAAACCCCAACATAATTTAATTTCAAAATCAATAATAAGAGATACCCATAGATGATACTACTTGTAAACATGTAATTTTAATAAAAAGGAAGATTAGGCTCCATGAGTGAAAGGACCCAATGGATGAAATTCATATACCTCAAACTTGGTTTTTCTTAAGTTGAGTTTGAAGAGAACTTAGAACTTGAAGAGAATCCTTGAGTTCCAAAGTTAGGCTTGAAATCTTTGAAATTTTAACGAGATATTTGGTTAAGTCCTAGAGAGGGTTTTTGGAGGGTCTTAAGTGATATAGAGTAGAAAAATGGCCAAGTATAGGTGTTTTTATGCATAAGTGGGCATAAGGGTATGACCCCAAGGCCCTTGGGCTAAAACAAGAAATTAAGGATAAATCAACATTGGCCCGCATCTGGTCCACGATGCAGACCCAACATGAAGGACAACTTAACCAGGTGGATGGCTACTAGAAATCAAATTTTTGCAAAAAATATTTTCGCTAAGGTTCCTGTAAAATTGGGGTTATACCCATTTCCCACTCAATTTGTCCCCTTGATCAAGAATATGAAGTTGAATTTTTAATAGCACGTACGAATTTTGAGATCTTTGGGAATTACGATTATGGAATTTTTGAAGTACATTTTTGGGGTGTTTCAATGCATAGTAAATTAATACTTGATAAAACTGCAATATAATTCATGTTCATAATTCAAAATATGAGTTACCCATAGGTAATAAAACTTTATATCATGCAATTCTCACAAAAGGAGAAGGTTGGGCTCCATGGGTGAAAAGACCCATGGATGAAGACCCATATACCTTAAACTTTGAATTCCTTGAAATGTACTTGAAGTAGACTTAGAGCTTGAAATGATTCTTTCAGTCCTAAAATTGAACTTGAAATCCTTATATTTGAATGAGAGAATTGATGGAGTCTTAGAGAGGTTTTAGAGAGTGTTTTGAGAATTATAGAGTTGAAAAATGGCTAAGTATAAGCGATTTCATGTTTAAGTGGTCATGGGGCTATGACCCTAACGCCCTTGGGCAAATAAGAAAAACCAAGGAAAATCTGGCCCGTGCCCCTGGCGCGATGTGGACCAAATGAGGAGTGCAAAATACAGTGCTCTATACCCCTAGCGCATCATGGCAAGGGCGCGGACAACCACTAGAAATCATAAATTAGCAAAAACTATTTTTTACTACGGGTCCTCTGAAATCTAGGTTATACCCATTTTCCACTCAATTTAACCCCTTGATCAAGAATATTAAGTCAGATTTTTGGTATCATGCACGGACTCTGAGATATATGGAAAACACAATTCTGGGCACTTTCGAGGCACATTTTCAGGCACTTTTTGGGGTTATTTCAATATCTCCCCCTATGGAACATTCGGACATATGGAAATTACAATTATTGGGCTTTTCAAGCACATGTGGGTTATTTCAATATCTCCCCCGTGGGAACATTCGTCCCTAAATGTCAAAGAAAAATGCAAAAGAGGTGTTGTTAGGAAGATTTCAGTGCGACATCAATGCAACAAATGTTCCTACACACCATTTTCAAAAATCTTATCATGAATGTCAAAAAACACTATAAACCTGTTTCCATTAACATGAATGCATGCAAAATGACATGAGGGCTAAGACATAAGACATGAAATCATAGATGGGGCTTATGTTATTACCTTCGGCTTAAGTAGAGTGGAAGAGATATGGGTATTGCTTTTTAATTTCTACCTCGGCTTGCCATGTGGCACTTTCAACTTGTTGATTCCTCCAAAGGACCTTGACGGAAGCTACATCATTGTTTTTCAACCTCTTCACTTGTCTTTCCAAAATCTCTATGGGAACCTTCTCATAGGTAAAATTATCTTCCATAACACCCACAACCTCTAAGGGCATTATAGCACTTGGGTCGTCTAAACACTTTCTCAACATGGATACATGGAAGACTGGATGAACTATGTTCATCTCCATAGGCAACTCCAACTCATATGCCTTACCAACTCTCTTTAAAATTCTATAAAGACCTAAAAACCTTGGGCTCAATTTTCCTTTCTTGCTAAATTAGACCACACCTCTCATGGGTGAGACCTTTAATTAAACCCAATCACCAACCTTAAACTCATGATCTCTTCTTCTCATATCGCACTAGGACTTTTGTCTACTTTGAGCTGTCATTAATCTCTCCCTTATCAACCTTACCTTCTCCAAGTCTTCCATAACCAAATCTGGGCCTATGAAAGACATTTCGCCAACACCTAACCACCAAATCGGGGATCTACAACAACTACCACATAAAGATTCAAAGAAAACCATGTCAATGCTAAAGTGGTAACTATTGTTGTAAGCAAACTCAATAAATGGAAGATTTCATCTCAACTACTTTTAAATTCCAAAATACAAGCCTTAAGCATATCCTGAAGATTTTGAATAGTCCTTTTAGTTTGGCAATCTGATTGAGGATGAAAAGTTATTCTAAGCTTGAACTTGGCACCAAGACCCTTTTGGAAGGATATCATAAAATGAGAAGTGAATTGAGGACAATGATCCAAAATGATAGACAAGGGCACCCCATACAATCTAACCAACTCATGAATATACAACTTGGCATAATCTTCGATACCATAAGTGGTTTTTACCGGTACATTGTGAGCTGATTTCGTCATCCTATCAACAACAACAAAAATAGCATTAAAGTGTCTCCTAGTCATAGGCAATCCAACCACAAAATCCATGTTGATCTCTTCCCACATCCAAGTAGGAAGCTCTATGTCTTAGGCTAGGCCACCCAGCCTTTGTTTTTCGACTTTTACTTGTTGGGAATTATGAAAATCGGACAAAAACTTAGCAATATCTCTATTCATACCACCCCACCAGTATACCTCCCTAAAGTCTCTATACATCTTTGTGGAACTAGGGTGAATAGAATAAGATGAATTATGGGCCTCCTTCAAAATCAACTTCCTTAAGTCATTAACAATAGGCACACACAACCTACCTTGGTAGCTAAGGGCACCATCTCCCCCTTGGGAGAAAGCCTCCACTTTACATTCCTTCACCAAGGTCTTCAACTCTAGCAAGGTGGGGTCAAGATCTTGTTTTCGCTTTACCTCTTCAATCAAAGAAGATTTAGAACCATCAACAACCACCACACCGCCATTTTCAACTCCATCTAACTTAACCCCCAATATAGCCAACCGATGAACTTCTCTAGCCATCAACTTGCAACCATCACCAATATGAGCCAAACTAGCCATGGACACTCTACTTAGAGCATCTGCCATCACATTAGCTTTGCCGGGATGATAATACACATTTATATCATAATCTTTGAGGACCTCTAACCACCTTCTTTGTCACAAGTTAAGATCTTTTTATGTGAACACATATTGGAGACTCTTGTAGTTGGTAAACATATAAAAATGAACCCTATACAAATAATGAAGCTAAAATTTCAAAGAAAACACCACGATCGCCAATTCAAGATCATGGGTGGGATAATTTTTCTCATGCACCTTAAGTTTCCTAGAGACATATGTTATTGACATGCCATTTTGCATCAAATCATACCCCAAACAGATACTTGAGGTATCACAATAAACCACAAATCCTTCCAGCCCTTCCGATAAAGCCAAGATAAGA